>JANHGL010009420.1:0-20207 GCA_024611195.1 Ceyx melanurus | reverse complement strand
CTTCCCCTGGTTCTGCCATTAGTGACTGAGGAGAAGAGGCCTCACCCACCTCTCTGCACCCTCCTGTCAGGGAGCTGTAGAGGGCAATGAGGTGCCCCCTCAGCCTTCTCTTCTCCACACTGCCCATGCCCAGCTCCCTCAGCTTCTCCTCACACCACTTGTTCTCTGTGCAGCATACTGCAGAGCCTGGTGCTGGGTTAGTGTGAAAATCATGATAGTGACACTGAAATTCTGATCTGTTCTGCAGATGTTATTACCTGAGAGAAAGGCTGAGTGACTCAGTGTCTTCTGAATAGCCTGGCATTTCTGCTCTTTTTTATTTTTATGTTCAGAGCAGAATGTATTTTTGCAATGCTTATGGCTTCGGTTTCATTGGCTATAGTCCCAAAGCAACCTTTTTTTTTCCCCAGGAGTGGTACACCAGAATCCCCAGTGTTTATGGGGGATTATCCCGTATATTATATACTTATTGTTATGGGTGTTTATCATAGAATCATAGAATGATTTGGCTGGAAGAGACCTGTAAGATCATCAAAAATCAGTAGTGCTGATAAGATTGTAGAGATATGACAGCTGAGTATGAAAATTGCCTTAAAAATGGCATTGAATCCCATAGCAAAACATTTCCTCCTCTAACTCCTCACCTGCTTTTTGCAGGACAGAACTCACCTCTTCTGGGGGCACCTCAGATCTTTTTTAACCTGTAACATTGAGACTTCCCAGCTCCATCAAATTCATGGGCACTTTCAATAGCTCTGCTTTTAATGTTCTAAGTTAGGAACAGCTCTCAGATCAGCTCTGAAGAACAACTTTCCCTCTCCTTGTTTCCCATCAGGTGTGAGTGTGGCAACTTGCATGGCCATCCTCCACGTGGGTAGCACCCAACAGGTACGAACTGGGTCAACAAGTTCCAAAGAAGAAGATTATGAAAATGATGCTGCTACTATTGTACAGAAATGTGTAAGTGAACCAGGGGACCTGGTTGTTTCTGTTCATGTGGGCTGCAGTACATCTGTATTAGTTTTCAGGTGTTGCTGCTAAAGGAAGCAGCAGGGTGGCTGGTTATAGAGGGCAAAATACAACTGTCTTTGGAGTGGTTTGTGTTACTTTTATTCTTGCCCACTGGAGTGCTTAAACATTGCCAGGGTTTTGCATTCATTTGCAGCTGGAAATCTATGAAATGATTGGACAGGCCATCAGCAATTCCCGCCGTGCAGGGGGAGAGGTAAGACAGGCTCCTTGGGAAGCTTCTCCCTGCTTGTGTGCTGGTTTGGTTTATTCTGGCCTTTGCATTGACACTGTTTTGTCTTTTTGGTGCTTTTTTTTTTTTTCTCTCCCCTCTCCTTTCACTTTTGGGATGATAGCATTATCAGAACTTCCAGCTGCTCGGGGCTTGGTGTTTGCTAAACAGCCTCTTCCTCATCTTGAACCTCAGCCCCACTGCCTTGGCTGATAAGGGCAAGGAGAAGGATCCCCTGGCTGCTCTGCGTGTCCGAGACATTATTGCTCGAACCAAGGAGGGCGTTGGGTCTCCCAAACTAGGACCTGGCAAAGGGTATGTAATGCCCCTTGAAGTGGTCCTTGTCATGTGGCTGGCCGTGCCCAGAGTGCCACTGCTGGCTTTGATGGCCTCTTGGAGTTGTATCTGCATTCATCATTCCAGTCCTGGGAAGTCATTGTCTGTGGTTTAGGAAAGCAGTCCCTTCACTCATTTTAATAGATATATATGTATATTTTTTATCCCCTCAAGTCACAGCATATCCTTCATGTTTCTGTAGGCACCAGGGATTTGGAGTTCTGTCAGTGGTGCTGGCAAATCATGCTATCAAGCTGCTGTCATCCCTCTTTCAAGATCTGCAAGTGGAAGCATTGCACAAGGTACAGCAGCAGTATCTATGTGCCCGTGAGAGGTTTTTCCTTCTCCACTGAAACACTCTTTAAATTCTCTTTTTTTTTTTTTCTGCCATCCTGCAGGGCTGGGAGAGTGATGGGCCACCAGCAGTGCTGGATGTCATGGCTCAGAGCACCTCCATCCAGAGAATTCAGAGGCTGATAGATTCTGTACCACTCACCAATTTGCTGCTGACTTTGCTGTCTACTTCCTACAGAAAGGTGAGCACTGGTGCACCGGTGGAGAACTTGAGAAGAGTTCAGAACTCTTTCAGAAGCTGTCAGCCAAGCCTCACTCTTTCTTCTTTTCAGAGGCTGTTAATTTTACAAACTCAGAATAGTTTTTTTGTGAGCTCGTGGTATTTATTAGTTTAGGGAGAAGATGGAAAAGCTGTTTGCAAAAGGGATGCTCTTACAAGAAACTGGGGAGGGACTTTTGAGGCTCTAAGGCAGGACTGGAGGGGATGGATCCAAACTAGAGCTGGGTGGATTCAGATCAGACATAAGGAAGAATTTCTTCCCAGTGAGGGTGGTGAGACCCTGGCCCAGGGTGCCCAGAGAGGTGGGGGCAGCCCCATCCTTGGCAGTTTCTCAGGCCAGGCTGGATGGGGCTCTGAGCAACCTGCTCTAGTGGAAGGTGTCCCTGCCATGGGCAGGGATTTGGAACTGGATGAGCTTTAAGCTCCCTCCCAACCCTGACCATTCCATGATTCTTTTAGAGTTGTTTCTTGAAGTGTTGCTGACAGACTTGGCACAGGTTTGTTCTCAACCACCCTGCGTAAGTTTAACGCAACAAGGCTGAGAAGAAAAAAAAAGATGAATAAATGAGTTGAGACAAGAAGAAAATGAAGGTGCAGTAGGAAGCTCCTCTTTGGAAAATCCTGCTTTTCTGACTCCTAAAGTGGAACATGCTCTGCTGTCCCCAGGCCTGTGTCCTGCAGCGCCAGAGGAAGGGCTCCATGAGCAGCGACGCGAGCGCCTCCACCGACTCCAACACCTACTACGAGGATGATTTTAGCAGCACTGAGGAGGACAGCAGCCAAGGTAACAGAGCTGCAGTCAGTTTACACCAGCTTTCTGATGTAGTGGAAACCTGGCTGCTGGGCTGTCACCTCCTTGCACTGGAGGGACACGTGACGCTCAGTCGGTGCTGACTCTGCTCTTTCGTGTAAACTGAGGCCTGAGTGCCTGGGATTTGGCAGTATTTGCTTAAGAGGAGATTGGAAGTAATTTCTCCTTGTAAATTCCTGCTTAGCCTTGTGGTTTGAGAGGGCAGGGGAAGATGGCAGCCACCTGAACTCTGCTCACTGAACCTTTTTCAGGCCTTTTCTAAGCTGGGTAGTTTGCACAAGTTAGTTGCTCATAGCATCATGCTTTTGTTTTCCTGCCTGCTGTGCCAGATGATGACAGTGAACCAATCCTTGGGCAATGGTTTGAAGAGACAATCTCACCTAGCAAAGAGAAAGTGGCCCCACCACCACCCCCTCCACCACCACCTTTGGAGAGCTCCCCCAGGGTGAAAAGCCCCAACAAACAGAGTGCTGGAGAGAACGGGAACATCCTGGCCAGCCGCAAAGATCCAGAACTGGTATGGGAAGGATTCAGCTCTGGGAGATAACTGGTGTGCTGTAGCCTGCTTTGCTTCTCAGTGGCTACATTGACAGGCAGCCTGATAAGTGTCAGGTAGTTTAATTACCTGGCTGATGGAGAATCAGTGACTGTCTTGGCTTTGAAGAAAGAGGTTTTCTCTGCTCTTCTGTCAGGTGGAATATCACAGTGCTTCTTGGTGTCAGGGAAGCAAAGCACCTGCTTGGGTTACTTGGGGAAATGAGGGCAGAACTATAAGCAAAATGGCTTGCTTGTTGGAATGCTTTTAGCTCCAGCTCTGTTGGGTAGACAAAAATCAATACTGCAGCTGAGAAGTTAAGAGACTTGCAGCCTTTACAGAGAACTCTAAATCAGTCCTGATTCAGAACACGATGAGCAAACCAGGGCTGGAGTTAGAGATCTTGATGTATTTTACTGTGTGCTTTTGTTTAATGTTTCCTTACAGTCCCTCTGCTTTTCTCTGCTTCCTTGGAATGTTTCTCTTTTCAGTTTTTGAGCCTAGCTTCAAACATTTTGAACTTTATCACCTCATCCATGCTGAACTCCAGGAACAACTTCATCCGCAACTACCTGAGCGTGTCTCTGTCAGAGCAGCACATGGCTACCCTGGCCAGTATCATCAAAGAGGTGGACAAGGATGGGCTGAAGGGTGAGTGAGCAGAATCCTACTGCCAGAGAGCACAGACTGTAGGATTTACAGCTCTGTGTCTTCTTAGCTCCACGTGGATCTTCTGTGTTAGATCATGACTTGCTCCCTGTCTTACAGGCACGTCGGATGAGGAGTTTGCTGCTGCTCTCTATCACTTCAACCATTCCTTGGTGACTTCAGATCTTCAGTCCCCTGCCTTGCAGGTGTGTCTGTGATGGAATTTAGAAATAAAATGGAGTGTTGCTGTCTCTTAAATGTCTGCACGGGCTCTCCACACCCAGAGTAGAGTGCTGACCATCCCATTCGGCCTTAGAGTATATTCTTTTGCAAACAGAGCTTGGAGTGTCTTGGAGCCAGGGAGCTGGGTGACCTTTGCAGTCATCCAGCACAAAACATCCTGCAGAGCGTGAGCTTCACGTCCAGAGCTCGAATTAATCCACTGAATGTGAAGGTGATGAAAGCTGAAAATGAAATGAGCCTGTATATTTTGTTTTGGAGAGTGGCCTCTATCCGTGTGTTTACCAAGAGGCACTCCAGCAGATTTGCTTTGCTGTCAGGACTGGTGCCAAAAGGCCTTGGAATTCTCTCAGGAGAGAATCAAATTAATCCTTTTGCTTTCATGTGCTAACTTTGTAGCCTCTAGGTTTGTCTGCTAGGTCATAGGCTGACCTGACTTAGCACTGCCAAGTAGGGGTTGTAAATCTGCTTACCAGTCACTGAATTCAATCCCTATACTTTCTGTTGACTGTTTTCTACTACATTTAAAAGACTCTTTTGATAAAAGCAGTTGTTTTTTTCAAATATCTGCCTTTTTTTTTCTTTTGCTGTATTTGAAAAGCAGCAAGCATGGCAGTGATCAAAGGGGTCATCTTCTCTTCCACATGCTTGGGTACTGAACATAGTAGCCTGATCTTCTCCTGCTGTGATACCACAGCAAATGAGTCAAGCTCATTCATGCCATCGTTTTTCCTGCATGGGTGTTGATGTGGGAGGTTTGTTGTGTTTCAGGTGGCAGGGACAGCCTGAGTGTCCCTCAGTGGCTGTGCCATGTGTTTGAGACAGGAAAGCTACTGCTGTGTGAAGAAGCTCTGAGAGCCCTAATGTTTATTGACATCTGAAAATGAAATAATTCTTAATTACAGCAGGACTTTTCAACAAGGCTCTGTTTTGTTCCAGAACACACTTCTTCAGCAGCTGGGAGTTGCCCCTTTTTCTGAAGGTCCTTGGCCTCTCTACATCCATCCTCAGAGTCTGTCAGTGCTCTCACGACTGCTCCTGATCTGGCAGCATAAAGCCACTGCCCAGGGAGATCCTGACGTTCCAGAGTGCCTGAAAGTTTGGGAAAGGTGAGAGAATTTGATGCTAAGCCAACAGTCAGTCATCTCTTACCTCTCTGCTCTTCTATCAAGTGAGAATTCTCTGGGACTGGCCTACCAAGTGTGTGTTCTCTGAGCAGTGATGGAGCAGAGTCAGCCTGTGTTGCTGGAGTCCCTCACCTAGAGCATAGGAAATGAAACCTTGGATTAGGATTTAAGGAGGTGGAGGCTGAATTACTTGGCCAAGATGGTTTCAGAATGGGAAGGCAAATGTCTTTATTTCAGCAGGTTTCTGATGGATTCTGTTATGGTGGTGCCAAGATTTTTTTTTCTTCTCTGTGCCATTATCTGAAGGTGAAGGTCTCTGTTGGGGTTTATCTGCCTTAAAACTTTACCACAGGAGCAAGTGTGTCTTCCTTTAAATGATTGTTCATATTTCCTATCAAATGTTTGCTGCTGCTGATTGAATTTCTGTAGGTTTCACTGTTGCCATAGTCTCATTCCAGTACATCATGCAGTGAGTAACTTGTGAAATTACCAGTACTGGGAGAATGAGCAGAAATATATCATCATGAACATGTTCCTCTAACCTTTAAATAAATATTTTTAAAGAGGGATCTAAACAAGGAGGAAAATAAACATCAACTTCCTCTCTTTACTGTCAGGTTTGTGGGCACAATGAAGCAAAATGCCTTTCAGGGGACTCTTCCCAGTGACACAGAAGATCTGAATGTTGAACATCTCCAGCTGCTGCTGCTCATTTTCCACAACTTCTCTGAGAGGGGCCGCAGATCCATCATGATGCTCTGTATCCAGACTATTGTGGAGCTGACAGTGAACATGGACACCCAACAGTCTTCTGTGCCCCTCATCGTGGCACGGCTGCTGCTGGTGTTTGACTACCTGCTCCACCAGTACTCCAGAGCCCCCGTGTACCTGTTTGAACAGGTAAGATTTCAAGAGGATGTTCTGGCTGTTGAGTGAGTCACCCAACAGAACTCTGCCACAGGCAACCCTGTGGTGGCTTCTGGTCTCTGTGACCTTGGTGAGTGTTGTTGTTACCAGCCTTTGGACTTAGACTGTGAGTAGCTGCGATTGCTGATTCCAGGCAGCAGGTTCAATCTGAGTGCAGATTCCTCCTGTAACTACTGTCCTAATAATTCCTGGTGAGGACAGGATGAATGTCCTGCCTTGCCTTTTCTATTTGGGTGTTCAGGTACCATTTCACAAACACCCTATAGACCGTGTCCTTGCTTTGGCTTTTCAGGGAGGTCTCTTTAATGGGATGCTGGTGTTTTGTGAGAGGCTTTTTCAGTTGTTGGAAACATGATCATTGGTTTAAGATGCTCACTCCAAAAAATCATCTGGTGTTCAGGGCTTCCCAGAAGCTGGGAATGGTTGTGTTTGAATGGATGGTTCTTTTTCTGGTGATGGTGGTGGTATTTTCTCCCCTACCCATTAATGACAGGGTTGCCATGGGTGATTTTTTGATTTTCTTTAAACTTAGGTGCAATACAATTTGCTGACTCCCCCCATTGGCTGGGTGAGTGGATCCCAGGACAGCAGCAGACGAACATCTGTCCCACTTTATCATGGCTTTAAAGAAGTGGAAGAAAATTGGTCCAAACACTGTTCATCAGGTACGAAAGAAAACATAAAGAACTTGCAGGAAAAGTTTTATTAAGCTTATTGTTCAGGAGCATGCTACAAGTAATTCAAAATAAGTGTGTACATTGTTCCAGGATTGTATGGTTAGGAAAACCTTGGCTGCATGTAGCCTGGGTTAAAAACACATATAATGTGTGGTGGAGCTCATTTGGCAGAATCTAGTGTTGGTCATAAAAGTGAAAGGGTGTGGGGCTGGAGTAGAGGGGCTAGCACAATGCTGCCTGGTTACAGCCATCTCTACAATGGTATTTTCTGTCCTTCTGTTCCAGATGCAGTTCCACAGCCCAGGTTCTACTGCATCCTATCTCCAGAAGCTTCTGAGGATGACCTGAACCGTCTGGATAGCACGGTACTGGCATCTGTGGTTTAAAGACCTCTCTAAACTTTGAGGGCCACAATGATTTTGGCAAGTGCCAGGGAAAGTAAACAAAAGGGAAAGACTTGATGAAGCAGCTAGAGCAGAAAGGTTTCACCCAGCAGGGAAAAGGGTAGTGTCTGAGTAAGATAATAAGGGTTCATTTTATGCCAAATAAAGTGTCAGGCTGGTGGCTGTGCAAAGCCTGTGAAGATGTGCTGGGCCCTAATGCTTGTGATCCCAGTTTGTGTGCTGGGACAGAGAGCCCTGTCACACCCCTGCTGAAACACCTGAGACAGACACATGGTGTCAGAGTTGCTTTCTCATCAGTTTGCTCCATGTTCTTCCTGGTTTGTTTTCCTTACTAAATTTATTGCCATGAAGGTGGTGGGTTTGTTTTGTGTGTGCTCCCTGCTTCCTTCTAACCAGTTCATTGGTACCCTTGGCTGACTGGGGAGAGAAGTACCCTGCAGAAATACTTCCTGGAGTTTTCTTTTGCATAGTTTTGGTCTGTGGCTCTTCTGAACACTCAAGAGCTTGTCCATACATAAACACAGAGCCATGTGGTTTGCAAAGCCAGGAGCCTGACTTGTCATCTCCTGCAGGTTTGTGAAGTCCTTTTCTCGAGGATGATGAAGTATGACGAGCTTTACTCTGCCCTGACTTCTCTGCTGGCTGCTGGGTCACAGTTTGATACACTCAGGAGGAAGGAGAACAAAAATGTCACTGCCCTGGTAAGGCTGTTGCTCTAACTCTCCAGCCCCTCAGTGTCTGTCTTTCAGGGACTGAGGCCCCATCTGATAGTGTTTGTGGTCTTGGTGCATCTCATGAGTTTTTAGTTTACAACGTTTTATGGACTTGCTCTGTGTCTGGCAATTCCAAGAGTTCTGGCTAGAAAATGATGAAACAGAAAAAAAAAAAAGGTGTAATCTTTTATGTAATTCCCTTTTTCTTTTCTCACTTCTCTTTACTGCATAATTGGTTGTATCATAGACCAGAAACCAGTCCAGGATGTGCTCATCTGAGGGGTCTGGAATCCCTGTGGAGCTTATTCCAGCAGCTGTAACACCTGAAGCTGCACTCTGTCTTCACTCATTTGCCCCACTCTGCTTCTGTGCAGGAAGCCTGTGCACTTCAGTACTACTTCTTGATCCTGTGGAGGATACTGGGGATTTTGCCTCCATCCAAAAACTACATGAATCAGTTGGCCACAAACAGTCCAGAGATGAGTGAGTGTGACATCCTGCACACGCTGCGCTGGTCCTCCCGCCTGCGGATCTCCTCCTACGTCACCTGGATCAAGGTACAGCCACGTCTGGCCTGGGCTGCTGTGTCCTCTTGGTGACAGAGTGTGAGGCTCTTCCTAGCTGCCTGCACATGGGGCTTGCTGGCTGGGCATGGTGGTGAGAACTGGGAGCTTGGGTCTGTGTTTTCTGAAGCGGGGTAGCCTGTCGCTGGGGTAGTGAATGATAAATGATAATATTGCTTTTAAAAGGTGACAGGTCTCTTTTTTGGCATCTCTAGGATCACCTTGCCAAGCAGGGCATGAAAGCTGACCACGCTGCTTCCCTCATTGAACTGGCCTCCAGCAAGTGCAGCTCTGTGAAGTACGATGTGGAAATAGCAGAGGAATACTTTGCTCGGCAGGTGAGGAGGGGGGAGTGCTCCTGTGGAGCTGCTGTTGCTGGGGAATGATCTGCACTGACTGCTCCCTCCCTCTCTGTTTCAAGATCTCTTCTTTCTGCGGAGTGGATTGCACAACTATTCTCCAGCTGCACGAAGTCCCCAGTTTACAATCCATTTACACCCTTGATGCTGCAATCTCCAAGATTCAGGTTTCCCTAGATGAGCACTTTTCCAAGCTAGCTGCAGAAACTGATCCTCACAAGTCTTCAGATATAACCAAGAACCTCCTGCCTGCCACGCTGCAGCTCATCGACACCTATGCTACCTTTACCAGGTACAGCCCTTAGCATCCCTAACTTGATCTTCTTCCACATGTAGGGCTTTCTGTGTTTTGTTTTCTTCATGCTAGATGCCTTTTTTTCCCCTCTTTTTGTAGTCCAGTATAATTACCCTGACTTGCATCCTCTAGAGTGTCCACTGCTTTAACAGAAGGAAATGTAGCTTCTCAAGCCATGAGTGTGAAATGGTTGTTCCTAAGTAACCTCCTTGTTTCATCTTTACAAGGCTTTCTTCCAAAGATTAAACCTCCTCTTACCACACTCTAGGGTAGTGCTGCTTGAGATTATTTCACTGAGATAATACTTAGAGTGGCAGGCCATCAAGAAAGAGATGGGGTTTAATCCTTGTTAGAACCTGTGTAGAAGAAAGCAGAAGTAAATCAGCTTTTTCTTTTCAGTGGGAGCTTTTCCTGATCAGTAGCTTAGAGGAGATAAAAGCCCAGAACTCCTCAGAGGTATAACACAGAGTATGGGCCAGAACTCCAGAAATTTCCTTCCTTCTCTGTCGCTGTATTGCCACGTTTAGTTCTGAAATGCAGAGCTGCTCCCTGCAGTAAATCCTTTCCATTCTGAACACAGATCCTACCTGCTCCGGAGCCTGTCTGAAGAGGGCTCCACTGAGAACAAACCCTCTGAGGAGAAGCTCCGAGGCTACGCTGCTGTCCTGGCCATCGGATCCAGCCGCTGCAAGTCCAATACCCTAGGTGAGCAGCCTGCATAGTCTGCAGTTCCTCCTCCAGATGAAGCTCTCAGAAATGCTACCAGCACTCAAAGCTGTGTGCTGGAGAGTGTGTTCTCAAGCACTTTGTCCAGAGGAGTGAGTTATCTCATCCACAGCATCCACGAGTCTTTTCCTTTTAGTGCCCTAACAGTGGAACAAGTTGGGCAAACCTTGAAAACTGAAATATCTTGTGGGCTTAATCTGGATTGTTGAAATGCTTTTATAACCCTGTTGGTGCTCTGGTGGCACAGCACAATGAGGGGAACTGCAGAATGTTGCTGTGTCTGCTGTAAATTGGTATTTTCACCGTGTTTTCTGTTGTTTAAAGTGAAAGAAGGTGGGAACTTAGGGATAATTTAGACTTGTGGACAAGCATGAAATTAGCTCTCAGCAGAGTGGCAGCTCAGCTTAGCTATAGTTGTGTCTGAAATAATGATCTCATTTTGAAACATGGTGTTGCCCTGGGGTAGGACAAGGGGCAATGGATGGGAGCTGGAGCACAGGAGGTTCCACCTCAGCATGAGGAGGAACTTCTGCACTGGGAGGGTGACAGAGCCTGGAACAGAGAGGTTGTGGAGTCTCCTGGAGAGTTTCCAGCCCCCCTGGCTGTGTTCCTGTGTGCCCTGTGCTGCATTAGACTCTGTTCTATGGGCCTGCTCTGGCAGGGGGTTGTACTCAAAGCTCTCCAGGGTCCCTTCCAACCCCTGACACCCTGTGATCCTGCAGAACCCCTGAAAGCACTCAGTGACACGATCCTGTTGCCTGCAGGTCCAGCCCTAGTGCCCAACTTGCCATCAGCTGTGCAGACTTTGTGTGACTCCTGGAACAACATCCACACTAATGAGTTTCCCAACATTGGCTCCTGGGTGAGTTCAGCCTCCTGGGTTGATCTGAGGTGACTTTAACCCTTTCCCCTGCAGGCTCTGACTTCTCCTTCCTCTCTCCCTCAGCGCAACGCCTTCGCCAACGACACCATCCCTGCAGAAAGCTACATCAGTGCTGTGCAGGCTGCCCACCTGGGCACCCTCTGCAGCCAGAGCCTGCCCCTTGCAGCTTCTCTGAAGCACACCCTCCTCTCCCTGGTCAGGCTCACAGGGGATCTCATCGTGTAAGTGACAGGTTTGCTGTGAGCTTTTTGCTCTGTTAGACCTGCCTGCTGCTCTGTTTGGAGCTAAGCCTTTAATGGAGTTGGATCTGTTGGAGTAGGTCAGTGGATTGTTCTAAATGGTTCTGTCATTCCAAGTTTGTCTTGATCTGGTAGCTATACAAGTCAGACTTCCTGAGAGAAACCTTTTTGTCAAACTGGGGTAAAAACTGTGTCAATATCAATCTAATTA
Organism: Ceyx melanurus; assembly: GCA_024611195.1. Classification (NCBI taxonomy): domain Eukaryota; kingdom Metazoa; phylum Chordata; class Aves; order Coraciiformes; family Alcedinidae; genus Ceyx; species Ceyx melanurus. The sequence continues at coordinate 8,699 of JANHGL010009420.1, read as the reverse complement.
ATTTGTGTGAGTTTTGTCACTCAATTGTGGGATGATTCTAGAGTGTAATAAAAAAGTGAAATGGAAGATTTATCATTTTCCAGGTATTTACTTTAATATATTCAGAAACAAAAAAATAATTGTCACTGCAGACAAGTCCAAAAGTGATAGTGTGGCTGTCAAGGAAAGAGGTATAACTGGCTATGTGCAAAAGCAACATGTAGAGTTTTCCAAACAAGGAGTGATTATTCAGGGGAAAAATGGCTGGGCTACTGCATTCATCCCAGTTTCTAAACCAGATTTTATCACTGACTTCCCTCCAGACTTGTGCCTTATTTGTGTGACTTTTATCTAATGTGGATGTTCTCTGGTGCATCACACAGAGAATTAACTTCTTTGCTTTTCTTTTTCCAGCTGGTCAGATGAGTTGAACCCCCCACAGGTGATTCATTCCCTCCTGCCCCTCCTTTTGGAGACCAGCACAGAGAGTGTGGCAGAAATAAGCAGCAACTCCCTAGAGAGGATCTTGGGCCCTGCAGAATCTGATGAGTTCCTGGCACGTGTTTATGAGAAGCTGATCACAGGCTGCTATAACATCCTGGCCCACCACTCTGATCCAAACAGGTGACATACCCTGTGGCTTGGGGCTCATCATTCTCTAACAAAGCTGTATATGAAGAATTACTGCAGTATAGTTAAATGTAAGGGTTGGTTCTTGAGCAGCACAACAGAAAGGCCAAAAAAAAACAGCTTATTTTTTATCCCTTGGAACCTCCTATACTTGTACACTAAAGGTACAAGATATTTTGTATTAACCAGAATTTTCAGTGCTGCCACTCAGGATTTTAATCATCTCTTGTAACACTGGATCTGCAGTCTAGATCTGCATAGTTTTTTTTCTTTTTTTCTTTAAGCAAATAGAAAATGATGCAAATACAAGCACAAAATCAAAGCTGAAGATGCTGACCTAACTTGCTCTCTAGTCCTTTATCTCTGATGTTGCCTCACCCTTTGTGAGGGTGGCTAATCCCTGCTTTGTAAAAACTAGCCAGATTGTTGCTGTTTGTGTTTGTGCATCCATTGTTTTTCTCCTGTCTCTGGTTCAGCTAGGGGAGAGTTTATTAGAATTGCATTAGCAAAACTGCTCACTTCTTGGTTCTCAGAATTCTTGCAATTGCTGCTCTTCTGAATTCTCATTTAATATGTGTCTTTTGGTGCTCAGTGGCCTGGATGAGTCCATCCTGGAGGAATGTTTGCAGCATCTGGAGAAGCAGCTGGAGAGCAGCCAGGCCCGGAAAGCCATGGAGGAATTCTTCTCAGAAAGGTGAAGTCCTCCTCAAAGTTGTAGCCTTAAGAGCTTTATTCCTCTTCCTTTTTCTCTTGGCTTGTCCCTGTCAACACCTTTGTGATGTTAATGCCACTGTGCAGGGAAATGCCCAGCCCTGTATTAATTTCCTCCCTCTTTACAGTGGAGAACTGGTCCAGATCATGATGGCAACAGCCAATGAAAACCTCTCAGCTAAGTTCTGTAACAGGGTGCTGAAGTTCTTCACCAAGCTCTTCCAGCTAAGTAAGTGGTGTTTGAGTCTCTCCTGCCTTTGTCCACTTTATACCCTCTCTGGGTTAAACTGTGGTGTGAAGTTGCATGGAAAGAAAAGCAGTGAGAGGGAGTGACAGCTTCCCACTCTTGATGGAAAGCCATCTCCAGATGCTCTTTGGAGCAGCTGTCACTCACAAGGTGTTTTCTCCACCAGCTGAGAAGAGTCCCAACCCCAGCCTCCTGCACCTCTGTGGCTCTTTGGCTCAGCTGGCCTGCGTGGAGCCTGCCAGACTCCAGGCCTGGCTAACCAGGATGACCATGTCCCCTCCCAAAGATTCGGATCAGCTGGACATTGTGCAGGAGAACAGGCAGCTGCTGCAGCTCCTGACAACCTACATTGTTCGGGAGAACAGGTGGAGTACAGCTTGGGCAGTTCTCTGTGTGTGCTCTTGGTTCTTTTGTGCTCTGATGTGCACATTCCTTGAGAGATCACTGATGGATTCTGGTTGTCAGTAATGAAGTGGTGGGAATGTGTCTGAGCTGTGTCTGTGCCGCTGCAGTGTGGGGCTTTGCTGCCTTTCAGTGGGTGATGTACCCTGCCTGAAACTTTCTTCTTTCTGAATCAGCCAAGTGGGAGAAGGCGTGTGCACCGTGCTGCTGAGCACTCTGATCCCAATGGCAACAGAGATGCTGGCCAATGGTGATGGCACAGGCTTCCCTGAGCTGATGGTCGTGATGGCAACTTTGGCTAGTGCAGGACAAGGTGCAGGACACCTCCAGCTTCATGGTGCTGCTGTTGATTGGCTGGGCAGATGGTAAGAGCAAACTGTGTGCTGCTGTTTGGTCATTTGCATCCCTTAGAATAATGTTTGTAATGTGTTGGGGTTTTATTCCTGATGATTTGGGGACAAGTTCACATTTACTGATACATCCCTTTTTCATATCTTATAATTTGGAATATAAAGTATCTGAGAGAGGCTGGTCTGTGTCCCCTGGTTAAGAACAACCATGTGTTTCCTTGGTCCTTTACACTCTCCATGGTTTAATTACTGCTTTTATACATTCCCTGTTGTTAATCTAAAGCAAAATGAACTCTTGCTGTTGGTGAGAGCTGCATTTGTACTTCCCAAAGATCTGGCAGCTGTAGTGAACTTCTCCACTGCTCTGTGTTACAGCAAGAAATACCTGTCTCAGAAGAACGTGGTAGAAAAGATGAATGCAAATGTCATGCAAGGGAAGGTAAGATGTGTGACTTGCTTACCTGGCAGGAATAAATCTGAGGAGTGCAGGAATAAATCTGAGGATCAGCTGGCCTGTTGTGGTGGCACAGTGGGAGTTGGAAAGCACTCTGGGCAGGGGGGCTGTGCTATTGTCTTGCTTTCCAGCAGCAATTGCAAGAGCTGAGTATTGCCTCTTGTTTTCATCCCTCTGCTTCACAGCACGTGACTATCCTGGAGTGTACATGCCACATTGTCTCCTACCTGGCTGATGTCACTAATGCTCTGAGCCAGACCAGTGGCCAAGGACCAAGTCACCTTTCTGTGGATGGAGAGGAACGGGCAATTGAGGTGGATTCAGACTGGGTGGAGGAGCTGGCAGTGGAGGAGGAGGACTCTCAGGCTGAGGACTCGGTAGGTAATAGTGCTGTGAAGGAGATGAAGGTAACCACTGTGGTAACCACTTTCTGAAACAACTTTCTTCTTGCCAGGATGAAGATTCTCTTTGTAATAAGCTCTGTACCTTCACCATCACACAGAAAGAATTCATGAATCAGCATTGGTAAGACTCAAATTTGTGTTCAGAGTTGCACCCTGATTTTTCTGGCCATGGAGGAGGAATCCAATGCAGTCTGTGGGCCTTCCTGAGGTGCACATTTTATAACCCATCTGGCTTATTTTGTGCAGGTATCACTGTCACACTTGCAAGATGGTTGATGGGGTTGGAGTCTGCACAGTTTGTGCTAAAGTTTGTCACAAGGACCATGAGATCTCTTATGCCAAATACGGATCGTTTTTCTGTGACTGTGGAGCCAAGGAAGATGGCAGTTGTCTGGTAAAGTGTCTTCATGTCAAATACAAGCTGTGATTGCTTCACTTTTTAAAGGTTTTTTGGTTTTTTTTTTGGCAGAGGTTTCTGCTCTGCAGTAAGTTACATTGTGATATAAAAGCATCAAAGTCCTTAGAATCACAGAATCAGAACTGTCAGGGTTGGAAGAGACCTCTTCTTCATGTCTAAATTCTTCCTAATATCCTATGACTTGAAGGCCTTGGATTTATAATGAACCCTCTTAATTTTCAGCTTGTTTGTAGTATTTTATTTTTAGCACCAAATGAGAGCATTGGCAAATCTCTGCCATGGTGACTGCTGGGATTCCACCTGCCTTTACTGGATTTTGAAGTTAGCTTAAGCTACAAGCAATCAGAACCACCTTTTCCCATGTTTTCTATTAACAACAAAGTAATTTTATCTCAGATACAAAAGTTTTTCTAATACTTGTGTGGAGAGTGGCACAGAGTTGCCCTTGTGTTACTGCTTTTACAGTTGCAGTGTAATTGAATTGCCCTCTTCTTTGAAATTACATTCACCTTGCTGCTTTTACAGCCTGTCTTTTTTACCAGTGGGGAGAATGGAGTCAGGGTTGAGCTTTCAGTGTTCCTGTGTCATTCCCAGGCTTTGGTGAAGAGAACTCCCAGCAGTGGCATGAGCTCTACCATGAAAGAATCTGCCTTCCAGAGCGAGCCCAGAGTGCCCGAGAGCGTCATTCGCCACGCGAGCACCTCTCCTGCAGAGAAAGCCAAGGTCACCATCAGTGAGGGGAAGGGCCCTGATGAAGAAAAACCCAAGAAGAGCAGCCTGTGCAGAAACGTTGAGGGCTGTCGAGAGGAATTGCAGTCCCAGGTATCATTATCAGCTGGCTGGTAAAAGAATCATAGAATCAGAATGGTCAGGGTTGGAAGGGAGCTTAAAGCTCATCCAGTTCCAAGCCCCTGCCATGGCAGGGACCCTCCCACTAGAGCAGGGTGCTCAGAGCCCCATCCAGCCTGGCCTGAGAAACTGCCAAGGATGGGCTTTCCCAGCCTCTCTGGGTACCCTGTGCCAGGGTCTCACCATCCTCACTGGGAAGAAATTCTTCCTCATGGCTGATCTGAATCCACCCAGCTCTAGTTTGGATCCATCCCCTCCAGCCCTATCACTGTCCCACAGCCTCAAAAGTCCCTCCCCAGTTTCTTGTAAGAGCATCCCTTCTGCAAACAGCTTTTCCATCTTCTCCCCAAACTATTAAATACCACTGAGCTCACCAAAAGAGGGTGTGTGCTGAGGATCTTAGGCAGACTTGGTTATCAGCCTAGCTGCTTGATTTTTTTAATGCTAAGAGGGATCTTAAAAGCAGTGTCTGGCTTTTTTCCTACCAAGACTCAGCAGGAGCATCTTGCCTTTTCTTTTCCCCCTAGGCCAACTTCTCCTTCGCACCTTTGGTGTTGGAGATGCTGAACTTCCTGATGGATGCCATTCAGATCAACTTCCAGCAGGCCTCAGCCATGGGCAGCAGCAGTCGTGCCCAGCAAGCTCTCAACGAGCTGCACACCCTGGACAAGTCGGTGGAGATGACGGATCAGCTGATGGTGAGACGCTGAGGGAGGGATCACGCTGGGGGGTAACTGGGGTATGCTGTTCGACCAGAAACGCTCCAGTGATGCCCTTTTGTGTCTCCTGACACCTCAGGTCCCAACTCTTGGCTCTCAGGAGGGTGCCTTTGAGAACGTTCGCATGAACTACAGCGGGGACCAGGGCCAGACCATCCGGCAGCTGATCAGCGCCCACGTCCTGCGGCGCGTGGCCATGTGTGTCCTGTCCTCCCCCCACGGCCGGCGCCAGCACCTGGCTGTCAGCCACGAGAAGGGCAAGGTGAGCTCTCAGGCTCAGGGTGCTGGGGACTGCCAGAGTGAAGGAACCGGCCTGAGAACGTGGAACAACAGGCAGGGTGGTTGTTCTGCCTGTCCCCGAGCTCTGGATCTTCTGCAGGGCACAGCTTATTGCAGATTCACACATATTAGGGGTTGGAAGGGACCTAGAAGATCATCTAGTCCAACCCTCCTGCCTGAGCAGGATCACCTAGACCAAGTCACCCAGGAACAGATCCAGGCGGGTCTTAAGTGTCTCCAGAGCAGGAGACTCCACAACCTCCCTGGGCAGCCCCTTCCATGCTACTGAAAGACACAAGATCTCACCACTCTCTAGGATCCACATCTCTCATCTGACACTCTAAAGTAGCCATCTGGTTCTGTGATTCCTAACAGCCAACCCTTCTCTGGCCTGGAAGAAGGTGGCCTTAGCATGAGCAGGCCATGAAAATGCCTTGCCTAAAACATTGGTGCACCAGATTGTGGTCCCCCCTTCTTCAGCACTTCCCAGGAAAGATTCCTTATACTGGAAGGTGGTCTTAACATCTGGAAAGGCCTTACACATAGTAGGTCAACACCAGCGTTGTGGGCTGAGGCTGTCCTGTGCAGCAAGGGACATCTGGCTTTGCTTGGGGACTGGCCTTCAGCAAGTGCTCACCAGACAGGAGGAGCCCAATCCTTGCATCCTTCCCAGTTTGGTTTCATCTGCAATCCTAAGCAAAGTGTGCCCAGTACAGGGAGTTAAATGGATAGTGCCACCTCTCACTGATACAACACCCTAAGTCTGACACAGTCATAGAGCTGAAATCAAAATGCCCTCCCTTCAGTTGTAGGGTTGGCTAACTTCATGTTGTTGTGCAGATCACAGTCCTCCAGCTGTCAGCACTGCTGAAACAAGCAGACTCCAGCAAGAGAAAACTGACCCTCACTCGCCTGGCGTCTGCACCTGTCCCATTTACAGTCCTGAGCCTAACTGGGAATCCCTGCAAGGAGGACTACCTGGCTGTGTGTGGGCTGAAGGTAAGTGCTGGGAAAACCCTTGCCTGGGCACTTGGAAGCATCAGTTCAAATCCAGCTCTACCTCTTTCCTCTGAGGAGCTAACACAGAGCTGGCTCCAAAGGTCTGTCACTAATTTTAGCTCGTTAATCACTTTCCCACTAGATGGATGAAGTAAAAGAAGCAGGACCTATATAAATCATATAATAGATGAGACAGTGCCTCAAAATAGTTCTTCTTATTCTATTTAGACCAATTTTACTTCAAGACAGGAGTCAAGGTTTAGTCATGGGAAGCTTAGTGTGGTGGAACTACTCAGTAACAACTGGTGTTTTGTACCAAGGACTCCTCTTTTTTGTGTACTCCCAAATGTAATTTCAGCTTTCAGAGTGCAGAGTCCACAAATATGATTATTTAGCTAAGAAACAAGTGGACTCTGAGGTTTGAGGTGTGTTGTTTTGTTTTGTTTCTTTACAGACTTTCACATCATCCATGTCAAATGCAGGAATTTTAGGTTCTCAGCCTATGAATCATTATTAGCACTAAAATGAATTCTGGATTTGAACTCTCTTCTTGGCATGGAATGTTGATAAACATGTTGCTCTAATATTTGGCCAATTTTTTTGTCATTACTCCAGGACTGCCACGTGCTAACGTTCAGCAGCTCTGGGTCAGTCTCTGATCATTTGGTACTTCATCCCCAACTAGCCACTGGCAACTTCATCATTAAAGCTGTGTGGCTGCCAGGATCTCAGACTGAGCTTGCCATTGTGACTGCAGACTTTGTGAAGGTATGTTTGGTCGTGAGCTAGAGGTGACTGATCTTTCAGGCATTAGAGTCTGGAGCTTTGTGGAGTTGCATGTAAAAGAAAGAGATAATATTCTTTGTTAGAAATAAATTGGTGGTGTTTGGCTACTGTTGTCATAAGAAAAACCAAAACCAAAGAACCAGAAGAGGGGGAAAAAGCGATCTATAGCATCTAAGAGATATTTGCTTCTCTCAACCCTTGTGCATTTGCACTGATTCATGTCATGGTAGTGAATGCTTTCCTTGGTTCTCCCCACAGATCTACGATCTCTCTGTAGATGCCTTGAGTCCAACTTTCTATTTTCTTCTGCCGAGTTCCAAAATCAGGGATGTCACCTTCCTGTTCAACGAGGAGGGGAAGAACATCATAGTGATCATGTCCTCTGCTGGGTACATCTACACACAGCTCATGGAGGAGGCCAGCAGTGCCCAGCACGGGCCATTCTACGTCACCAATGTGCTTGAAGTCAACCATGAGGACCTAAAGGTACTGCTGGCTTCTCTTGCCTGTAGCATGGCTACAGTGCCTTTCTCTCTTTTCTTTGTGTCTTACATTTGAAGGAAGAAGTTTCCTTTTCTCCTTTTTTTTTTTCCCCCTTCCCTTTCAAGCCCCGTGATCTAGATCAGTGAGTTTGCCATTCCTCTGAAGAGAGAAATAGCCTTGCAGTGAAAAGAGGTGGGGGGTGAAAATTAAACCCCTTGATCCTTTCATCTAGAAAATGGAGCATGTTTTCCATGCCTGGCTCTGAAGTCATGCCCAGCAGGATTTCTCAGCAGGGAGATGGCTTCAGAGCAGTGCTGTGCTCAGAGGGAGGCACTCTAAAGGTGCAGGGACCAGAAGAAGTTACTGACTGTTGCTGGGGCTGCAGAGGTGGACTGAGCTTTCATCTCTGGTCAGCAGCAGCTTTGTAGTCCTGAGGGTGATTTTTTAAATCAGTCTGCTTGATTTTATCCCAGCCTGCTCCGAACCAGAGGGATAGATGAGAAGGCAGCCATCAGGAAAGCTCTTTTATGAGCTGGGAACACGGGGAGTGCTCCATGTGAGATTGTCATACACCATTCCAGCAGGAAGATGCAGTAGCTGAGGGCACAGCCTAAGGGGGTGTGATCTCAGTATCCCCAGCAAAAGCCTTTGAAGTAGCTGCTGGATGAGTTCACCAAGGAGTTCAGCTTAGAAAGCTGTCACTTAAGGCTGTGTTCTCTCACTGGTGGGGATGGGGGCGTGGGAAGGGCTTTTGGAGTAATTCCATCATGAGAAATTTAAAAGCCTGACAGAGTGTTTTGGAGAATCAGAGGATTGTTTTGGTCAGAGGAGACCTTTAAGATGATCAAGTCCAACTGTTAACCCAGCAGTGCTGTCACCACTGACCCCTGTCCCTCAGCACCACAGCTCCATGGCTTGGAAACCCCTCCAGGGGTCATGGGGACTCCACCCCTGCCCTGGGCAGCCTGGGACAGCCCTGGAGGGGAAGA
>JANHGL010009419.1:0-17467 GCA_024611195.1 Ceyx melanurus | reverse complement strand
TATATATAAATAATCTGCATTTCCTTTTTCTCAATTAATAATATCACACTATTACATATTTTTTTTTACCTCTAGACACATCAATGCTCCATTCTTTTCCTGTATTTTACAGCAGAAAACAAGAGGTTGCTTTGATTCTTCACTACCTTGTCTTCATGTGCTCTACTTTGCATGCAAAATAAATACTAAAAATAAACTATCAGGTACTTGAGGGGCTTTCTGTGACCAGTTAGCAACTGGTTTGCCTAGATAGCTGCATATGAAACAATGTTTGGGAGAGTCAGGGCTCCCACACACACCTGGAGAAATACCTGGTCTGAGAACCATACCCCTATGTAAGTCAACAACAATCTGTTGTCAGTGAAGCCAATTTTCTGTAGATCAGGATGTGGCCCAAGGGGGCCTCAAACTGGTAAAGCTGAGAAATTGCAGAGGGGAAGCAGAATAGGAAAAAAAAAATTTAAAAAAGAGTTTCTTGTCCAGCTTTTCATTTGATTATTTTGAAAATTGTCTCCCTTCACTAAATGTGATTCTAAAATGTGGAAGATGGCTGATGTAAAATAATTATTGCTGTGTCCCTTTTTTTTTTTCCTAGCATGAGCATCCCTGTGTCCTGAATCCCTGCTTAAAAATCCATCTCCCCACAGAAAGTTTTATTTAAAACACACTTACCCAATCCTGTAGCAAATCTGCTGCAGTCTCTGCATATGGACAGAACAGACTTCTTAGTCTTTGTTTTGGCCATAAAAAAAAAAAAAGGAATTAGACACTTAGACAAGCAACATCCTTTTTGACCCTCATGTAACTGGAAGCCCTGCTTATTCAATAACCTCACACGTGTGCATGCAGCTTCTAATGGGGAAATTTATACCTCTGCCATATTGAGCAGCACTGCATTACTCGGATGAATGGCTATGCCAATTTACAGCAGCTGAAAGGACAGCCTTTGAGGTCAAGTATTTTCAGTGTCTGCCTGTTTGGGATGCCCAGAACTATGGTTTTTCTAATGTGCTTTTCATGTTAAAATATGAGCCTAAGAAAGTCCCCTGATTTTGTCCTTCAGCTCTGTTGTATCCGAACTAGTGACAAAACAAAGGGACCTGGAGCTAAGTCAGGCACTCCTGCTTTTAGCTAATTAAAGCTGTGCAGATAGGCCTTGCAAAAGATAGAAGAGACTCCAGCATCTTGTCTTCTTTCACCTCCTTTTGTGCAGCTGCACATTTTATTTTGTTGAGCTAAATCCAAGTAAATGTATGTCCATATTATCCAGTGTGATTTTATGTAACTCCCGACTTACCTGCTAGTTCTGTTCTATATATAAGCACAAGGAGAGTTTTCTAGCAGAAAATTTAAGATGACAACTGAAAAGCTTCTTCTAGGAGAAATACATCTTTCCAAAGATGTGAAAGCACTATTTGTTGAAGAGCAAAGCTCTAAGCAATCTATGTCATTTTCTCCCAGACCCCTTGCTTATTGTACTCCCTCCTCTGCCTTTATTGATGCTACTGCACTATAAAAAAAATCCCAAAGCCAAATAACAACAAAACAGTGCTCCAGGGCAGACCTCAGAGCCACAGCTTCTACCAACCTCTTCCTTCCTTATTCTCAGTAGCAGAAGCTACTGCAAGGTTACTTTGCAATCAAGAAAAGAAGTTTACACAATGCCCCAGCTCTGCAGCTTTCAACTGTTCTTCATTTTTCCAGATTAGTGCCTTAATTAAATCCAAATGTTTTTCATTTTCTCCCTTATGGTTTCTACTCTGAAACCTGATGCTGGCCACGGACACTGTCCTCTTGTGACCTTTTCTCTTCCTGTTCCTGCTGCTGGCTGCCTTTGAAAGGGGGAGCAATTGTCATGGGGTGGCAGTTGCACACTTTGCCAGTCCCCACACACACCTGCAGGGCTCTTCTCTGTGTCCCTGAAGTGGGAACAGGCAGGAATCCACTCTGCTTTTTTTCTCCCCCCCCTCCCTGTGAAGCAGCAGAGAAGAGGTTTTTAGCTGGTGGATAAAGCAGCTCATACCATCCACCTGAGTCACTCTCAGTAGAAGCCCTGAACACAGGGCAGCAGTAATTTATCACATCACCTAAAATGTATAAAGCAGGGTTCTTAAGACTGGCCATTGGTTTGGAGGCAATTATTTTTAGGCAGTTATCTTGCAAGTTGGGCCTGCCATTTCACACAGATTATTTTAGCAAATCACACGGGTACCTGTGAAGGCAGAAAAGCAGCTCAAAATGTTCAACCCAGAGGAAAGATTTCAGTAAAACAGAACAACACGAGTTTTAACTGAATTATTTCAAGGTTAACTTGTCATGATGAAGGGTAAATTGCAGTTGAAATCAACAGAGCTGCACTGAAGGGCAGCAGAGAAAAATTAAATGGGTGAAGAATCTGGCCCAAGTGTTTTAGAAAAGAAAAACTAAAGGAAACAAAAAAAGTTTGATGCTTTTCTTAATGGCACGAGTAGCCACAGTTACTGGAAATACACCAATGCAAGATTGGTTTATGTTGCAGAAAAATGAAATCATATGTCAATTGGAATTGCATGACTGATGATAAACATAAAAATTAAGCATGAAAACCACAGCCAGTGGAGAAATTGTAACACTGAAAAAGATGGCAGGAATATCTTGAAGAGCATTTGCATGACATGACAAGTAAGTTATTTTTTATATCTGCAGGGAATAAAAGAGAGTAACACTTTGATTTTATCTTAATACAGACAAACATGTGTTGCCTCTTAAATAAAACTTTATATCACTAACCTCATTTCTTTGTATGAGGTAGATTAGGATCAGTAGAAATCATGAGGATGTGTCCATAACAATTACAAGTATCAGAAAATGAATGATGTACAGGACAGATAATTGATTATTTTTGTCCTTGCAGGGTTTGTTTGCTCTTCCCCTTGGAGACAGTATGTGCTGAATGAAATGAGTACCCCCTCATTTTTGACACCTTTAAAGGGATTACAATGAAATCTATGCTTTGCTAAGTGAAATGTTTCAGTTTAATCAAACTGTGCTGTCATGACTACACTTAGATTAGTTTAAGAGCCCTACCTTGCCCTCAGCTAATCCCTCAGGTATGATATTTACATGGTTACGTTTTCTCCTGTGTGGGTAATTAAGTACATATGAATTCTGCTGCTAGGGAAAATTGAGCACAAGTCAAAATCCCCAAGAAAGAATTGCAAAGAAGAAGAGTGGGGTTAAAGAAAAGGAGTTGCCCCAGTCATCAGGTCCTCTCAATTCTCTTTCTTAGTTTGTTCTCTTGAACAAGATATTCCCCTTGTACCATAAATTTGCACTCAAGCCAAGTGCTCCTGCTACCCCCCTTCATTCTTCTCATCATTCTCTTCTTTATATTTGAAGGTCAAATATCTGTCACCTTAAAATTTTGGATGTGATTATCATTAGTCCCAAAATATTATTATTTTTCTTTCCAAGTGCCTGTGCTACCTAGAAATGATATCATAGATAGAGAAACACAGATCCAGTTCATCCTTCCAAATGTTATTTGCCACATTTAGTAGAAGTTTGACCATGTCAAAGGATTTACAGAGTCTCAACAGATGCTGTGGATGTCCCTCCAAACAGCCTATAGAGCTGTATTCTGTGCAGGCAGCATGGGAAAATAAGGATGATCCACAGAGTAAGGACAGCATCACTGTGTTTAGAGTTTCTAAGTGGCAGGGAAGTGTGTCCAGCAGGAATGAAAAGGGCAAGGCCAGAATTTCCAGCTATGAGGACTTTTTTTTTTATAGGATCAGTGGAAAAATGTTGCCATCAAAAATGCAGGGACTATAAATCTGAAAGTGGGACAGTTCTAAATGTTAAGGAGAACAAAATGGAATGACCCTTTAGAGATTTCTAAAACATTAATAAGATCCCCTTTCAGGCTTCTCTGAAATCATCATCCTCAAAAAACATCCTGAGGTCTCCCAGCCTTTCCTCATATGAGAGATGTTCCAGTCTCCCCAACTCCATGTCATCTCCAAACAGATTAAATATATGGCATTATTCAGGTCCTCAGGAAAGCCATCAAGCAGAAAATGATCCAGAGCAGATTCCAGTTGAAGCCCTCCAGAAATGGACCTGTCCTGTAACAGAGAACTGCTGAGAGATCTTTTGTTTCTGGATAGAGTTTTGGACCAAGGTTTTGTGCCATCTCCATATAGAATTTATCAAGCAGATGCAACTGATCTGAAAGCACCTCATCTTGACTTAGAATTCCTTAACCTCTCTCTGTTCCAAGCCCTGCAATAATTGTGCTGCAGCAGGTGGTGAGAACTGATCATTTGAGTGAAAACTGATGCAAAATCACCTGCTTCAGCCTTCTTGGCTTTATAGTTTTCCTTCATTTTGAAGTAGAAATCATCACTTTCCCCGGATTCACCCTCATTACCAGTGAACTTCCTGGCCTCACATCTCTTGCTCTTTTCATCTCATTTTGGATCAGAAAAGCCAACACACTGTTTTTAGTCCTAGATGATCAGGCTATTTTTTTTTTTTCAGTGCCTTGAGTAATCTGACTTGTTTCCATTTTACTTCCTTTGGGCATGTATTATGAATGATCATGGCTTAACCAGGTTGAACTCTTTTCACACTGTAGTTTCTCTGTTGTGGAATAATGTATACTACTATCCTTAGAAACATTTCTTTGAGGAATTTACAGCTGTCTGTATTACTTATATTCACTTAGCCACCAGCTATCTAGTAGTTTATTGAAGCCACTTCACTTCCAGTCCAGCACCTTTTCCTTTTGCTCTTCTTCATTTCCTTCCCAAGGATCATGTACCCTGTGAGTCCAAGGTTACACGTGTTATCTTTCACCTTTACACTCTGACATCATTCTTTGCTGCTTAGCATCAAATTTAGAACAAATCTACTTTCTGACTCCATCCTCTCCTTTTTAAACAGTATTGCCAGTAGTTCCAGGAGCTCACTGGACACCAGGGTTCTATTATTTCACCAATGAATACCTGGATTGATTAAATCCCTCATTAATATCAATTCCTGTCCTTTGACCGATTCTTCCTTTCTCAGAGACAGCAACTTCCTCCACATTCTGGGTCTCCCAGCACACACATGTGGCCTTCAATGCAGAGCAGCAGGTCTCATTCTTTCTAATCTTGCCTGTCCTTCCTGAGCAAGATACTGCTTTGTTTATTAGTATTCTAGTCATGCCACCACCTCAGCACAATTTGAGAGGACATCAGTGAAACCAGTACCCCTTAATGGGTTAAAAACCATTCAAAATGGAAAGTCTAAGGACTTAAAAAACTGAAAAAGAATTAGAAGTCTTCTGGGGAAAAAGGAAGCAGCTCCTCTCAAAAGGACAGGACAGAGCAGAGAGTGCAGCATGGCAACGATTCACACCACTCACCTTGAGGCAGGAGCTAAAATGGACCTGGATAAGCACTCTGAGAGATCTGAGAAGCCACGAGTGGCTGTGCTTATCGGACACTGCAGCAGGGAAAGACAGAAGCTTTCACATATATAGAGTGAACCAAAAAAAAAAAAAAATTAAAAAAAAATGAAGTAAGTATGTTAGAAAAGGAATATTTTCCACTACCTACAAGGAGAAAAATCTTTGGAGACATGGCTTGTGCCAAATATTTTCCTATGCTTGATGCATCAGCAGGATTCTGGCAGGTGTCCTTAGGAAAACAGAGCACATGTTTGTGCACATTCTGCACCTCCTCTGGGAGACACTGTTCCTGCAGATGGCTGTTTGGGTTGTGTTTGGCACCCATGGTATTTCACAGGAAAACACAGGAAAAAAAAAAAAGCAATGGTGGTGTGAGGGGACTAAAGTAATAGGTGATAATGTTACCTGGGGAATGGAGTAGAAAAGCTTGACCAGAAGCTTGGAGGAGCCAGAGCTTCACCTAAACACCCACAATCAATACTGTTCAGCAGAAATAACAGGTCTGGGAGAAACATTAGGCAGGATAGGCCATGGTAAGGGCTCAACAGGCAAGAAAGGGAATGTCTGCATTCCCTAGCTGTCCTGGCAGGCAGGGCAACAACTGGCTGCTCAAGCCATCCAACCCCAAACCCACAGGGTGCTCCTGGACACGGATGCCCTGAGTGCAGCCACAGTGACTCATGGGGGGTTATTTTAAGCCAGTGGTGGGTTATCAGGAGCTGTGGCAGCTTGCAGAGCAACTGTGTTATTAGGTGGTGGCTTTGGTCAGAGCACAGAGCACAGCTCTGCTCCAGCACATGTGAAGCCAGAGAAAGGCAACTGAAGCAGAACAGGTACAAAGAGAAATGGTGTCACTGGACTCCCATGGTGAAAGAGGCTTCAGCCTGAAATCCTGAGCAGAAAATAACCTCATTCTGCAGAAAGCTCAGCCTGTGTTGGCTGACCATAAGCCATTATCTCTAAGGACCTAGTAAACTTCCTATAAGGATTTGAAACTTATTTTTACAGCTATGGATATCTGATTGAAAATCCAGTGCAAAGCTGGTTAAAGATTTATAGCTGCAAATACATTTTCTATACCACAAAAAATGCAAAGAGCAAAAACCAGAAGTAAGTTTCTTCTAGATCAGCTTGATAAAACAAAGCAGCACAGCCTTGGGTGAAATGGTTGCCAGGAGCTCAACTGCACAGAGGGTTTTTTTTACACCCTTCCAAGTAATCACAACTGATCTTTGTTGGTGACAGGGTACTTGGCTAGGCAGACCTCTGGTCTGACCTCTGAACTAGTTCTGAGAACAGGGTGTACAGCAAGTAATGAAATCCATGATCAATGGTGTAGCTGGTACAGCTTATTTCCTTGCCCTGCTGAGGTGGAGTTCTCATTGTCTGGAAGTAGTTTGTTTAAAAGCACCAAAATAGTGATTCCAAAGGCACCACAAAAAAACAAAACAAAACAAAAAAGTGTTTAAAAGGATAAGTGAAAGTCAACCATGGGACTGCAAAATCTAAGAGAAGGGCCAGGGATGTTTTATATTGGCCTTAAATAAACAGTGCCATTGTGGGAAGTTAAATATGGTCTCTTCTGCCAAAAACACTGTTCAAGTAAAAGAGCCTATGTTGGTAGCAAAAGAAATATCACCCCCTCTCTCCTCCCCTGGCATGAAACAGCCCTAGGTTTGTTTATGTTGGCTGTATAAACCTTGTTGCTCCAAGAGAATTATTCTGAATTCCTGAAATAGCCTCATTTGGAGATATTAGGGCAGAAATAAAAAAGGACAAGCTTGTGTAGCAACTTTGTTTGGGTTCAGCTGAGTTTCCTCCATGGTGAGGTGTCACACTGAAGCTGACCCAGGGATTTGGGTGAGTGACTGTTGCAGAAGGAGGTTTGAATCAGTGGTCTTTTTCAAGAGAGTCTCTTACAGGCAGTGACCCCGGGAGGGTGAGAAATTTAAATCCCAGAACATAGTATAAGCAAAACAAAAAGGTTTACAACCAACCTGAGAATATGAGACCTGTGGAGCATGATTTGTCCCTCAACTGAGTAAACACAGTAGCTGCATTTTACAGCTCTGAATTCAAGAGGTCATTCCTGCCTGAAAATGTACCAGCGTGTGCTTAATGTCCATTGAAAACCACTGTAATCTGAGCCTCAGCCAGTCCAATAGAAGGTTCACAGAGGAAAAATATCTTTAAAAAGCACAAAGATTTACATGCAGAAAGACAAGGCTCATGTGCCTAGAGAACCACAAAGGGCAGAAGGGGCACAGAGCCTTTGCCTAATGCAACTGCAGCTGAACAATGACTGGAAATTTGCTTCTTGCATAAAGCAAAACTGCACTAACCTTGGATTTTTTTTCTCTCTGGGAAGTAACAGAGCAGTTGAGCAAACCTCCTGCCTGCATCTGAGTTGGCCATTTTCTGCGAGGAGGACATTACCTTTAATCTAACAGGGAGGTCCCCAGTCAGGCCTCTTCCAAATGCTGTCCTCAGTTTGGTGTTTAATGATTCAAGATGCCTTCATACCTTTATGAATATAATCTGAAAGGGCTGGAAAAAAAATATTTGCCTCTAAGATTCATTGCCATCAGATAAATCGATGATATTTATGTGGTATATGATACTAAAGAAAATTATTCTACTGAGGCATAGCTCAGTGCTGGCAGGAATCATGAAAGACACTCTTAATTTCTGTGAAAGACTGAAGAAATTAGTTATTTTAGTATAATAATAAACAACATATATATATAAATGCTATTCCATAAACTCCCATATATTAACATTCAATCAATGTGACCTTGTTTGGCTTTGTTTTTTACTTTTCCCAAGGATTTTATTCAGGTCACACCTTGGAAATGAACAGTGAGAACATAAAATTTAAACTTTTACATTAAGTTACTTAAGTGCTAAGTAGACTGAGTGCATGTGGAGAAAAATGCAAAGGATTTTTCTCCCCTTAATCATGCTGGATACATTTTTCTATTGGTCTGACTTGGAGATATGCAGGAAGCAAAGAGTATTTATAGCATCAAGTAAATTTTTCTTGCCATCCTTTATGCTTTCAAATGGGAGATGTTGTGAAAGTGCCACAGGCTGAGATTTGTGCTCATGTAAATATGTGTTGTTATGTTTCAAGTGTTTTTCATGCCAGAAGAATATAAAGAATTGAATCTGACAGTTAATTTCTAATCACCTCCTTCATCATCCATTGCAGTGCTGTGATAAATCCTGCTTTGCCTCTCCCTTGGACTCCCTTCATTCTGGTCACTGCATTTCCATGGCTGTTGTTCATACCTCAACCTGCTTTTCAGGACTTCAGTGTGTGTTTCAGGTTTCATCATCAGAACTCCACTTCTCTGCAAAGCCCACAGCCACCTAACATTTAGAAATATTACATTAAAGAAGGGAAGGATGTTTATAATTGGATTTTTCTCAATGTATTTATTACATTTGGTGATGCACATCCTTTTTTAGCATGCCATCTTCTGGCATGATTCACATGAGAAAATGTTTAGCAACTAATAAAATAAGGTGGTGAGACCTTATTTGGAACACTGTGTCCAATAATAACCCTCTGGGCCAAAGATGACCTGGGAACTAGGGCAGCAAAGAGGTATTCTGATGGCAGGGAATGCAAACCCTACTTTGTGTAAGGAGGCCATAGGACCTTGATTTATTTAGTGCAGCAAAATAAAAGCTGATATGGAATGTCATTGCTCTCTATAAATACACCAGGAGGTTAAACATCAAGGAAGGAAAAGATCTTTTGAAGATAAAGCACAGTATTGGCAGAAGAATAAGTGGGCATGAACTGCCCATGAATGTATTTTAACTGGAAACTGGAAGACTAGTTAAGCAATCAGCACTGGAGAGAGCAGCCTCCCATCCCAGGGCAGCTATGGGGGGCACAAGAGGGGTTGTGAGATGGAGCTGGGAACAGCTGATGAAAGGCATTGTGTGATGTGGCCTGGGGCTAGCAGGGGACCAGGCTTGGAGACACAGGGGGTCCCTTCCAGCTCTCTGTTCCTTTGTTTTAATTTTCCTCAAAGGTATTTGGAGATTCTGCATGGTGATGTCTCACAGCTGGTAAAGGATATGGCTCAGAGAAGAAAAAGAAATAAGCAACGTGTCTTAGCCCAGCAGATGTATGTTATTACTTTATTCCCAATTCACAGGAAATGAACAATCATTTAGTACTGACAGGTACATACTAGAACTTACTATCTTTCTTTTCAACCTTAAAAGAACATACTACAGAAGTTTAACATTAAAGCAGACTCCACATTAAAGCAGATTTCACTTGGGGTTGGCTTTTTTTTTTGCCAAGGTTACTGTGATATCTTGTGAAACCTTCTGGGGAAAACAGAAGAAGAAGGAGGCAGTGGGTAAAAAGTAGATAAATTGCTACCAGCATGGCTGAAATGTTAGCAAGGTGAAAAAAACCATCATCCAAAACTTTCTGCTCTTAGTGATGCCTTAGTGAAAGGACTCTTGGGAGCTGCAGAAGGTTAGGTATATCTGCCTTTAATTGTGGTGTAACCTAAATTACCTTCTTAATAGACAATTAGACTTCAGACAAAAGCAATGGTAAAAGCAGCAAGTGTCTCACTGCATCAAAGGGCTGCAGTTTGTTAACAGCTTGGAATGGAGTGGGTTACAGCTATATAAGGGTAGGTCATTGCAGGTCTAGGACAAGGTCAATATGTTTTGCATTTGTTTACTGGGATGATTCACTTTGGCTTTTTACAGAACTTTTTAGTCTTCACCTCTGAAGAGGTGAAGGTTAAGTATGTATCAGCTAAAGAAAATCCAGGCCAATACTTTCTGATGTTGCCAGAGAGTTCAGCCTGCCTTGCTTTAAAAACAGAGAAGGCTCTCAGAAGCAGGCAAGTATCCAGCTCCATCAGCAACCAGTTTGTCTAAAGGAGGAGTGTGAATGGCACCTGAAACCCAGCAGGCTGAGGCTCAGGGTGACACTGGCACACTTGCTCCTTTTCTGCTGAGCAAATAAATGCCAGAAGTGACACTTGGAAAGTTTTGGTTTCCCCACCCAGCTTTTGAACTGTCAAGTCAGGGTGGTTTCTAAATAGCAAAGAGAAAATGAATCATTCAGGCTGCAAACGTCTTCTGGGATCACCTTGGCCAAAATGCTCTTCAAAGCAGGATTAACTTGTCCAGATTGATTTTGAGCATCACTAAGGTCAGAGTTATCACAATCTGTCTGGTCAACCTGGCTATTGGTTCAGCTAGAGGGATTTTTTTCCCTTATTCCAACTGGAGTTTCCCATTCTGCTGTTTGTCTTACTTATCTTCAGAAAGACTCAGTCCCATCTTCTTTACAACTGCTCCTTAACTAATGGAAGACACCAGTATCTTCTAATCTTTCTCTTCCTCAGGTTCAGCAAAACCAGTTCTCTGCTGCTCTCCTTTCAGCCTGAAGGTTCAGTGAGTTTACCACACATCTTCAAGTCCAGCCATCCAGCCCCTATCTCCCCTGTCTGACTACAAGGATACTATGGGAAGTAATCTTCAAAGTCTTGCTAAAATCAAAATAAGTGCCATCCTTTCTACTCCTCTCAACTACAGAGCCACTCATCCCACCACAGAAGGCAGTCAGGCTGGTTCAGCACAATTTGCCCTTAAACAATATAATTTCTTCTCCCTTCTGATTTATTATTTAAGTTCTGAGATTCCTACCATTTCCAACACCCTCCAACACTATCTCACTATATATCACTTCTAGTAGATCTCTAAAGTGATTGGTTTTCCTTCTTGAGGTGGGATCAGTGGCATAAAACTTTCAGCTCTCTCTCACCAGGACTCAGAAGCTGGAGTGGCAATCATCCTGGTCTTATTGGGCTCATGGATGTGTGAAAACACCTTTAAAAAGAAGTCTAAGGAGAGGTCCCAGCCCTCCCTTTATTAATTAATTTTGGGTGAGCTAGACTTAAAAGATACAAGTAGAAAAACCAGCTTCACTTTTCTCTTTCCATCTCTGTATTTTTCCCTCGTGTGCAGTTAGATTCGTTTCACTAGAATCTATAAATTCTATTTTCCTCTCTTTATATTGTGCTAGGAAGGGCATAAATGGACTAGCACCCTTTTCTGAGCTTATGCACGTTCTCATTTTCTTCTCAGAGTTTTTTAATGGCTGTGGCTTTGAGCAAACTGAAGCCTTGCATGGAACTGTTACAGCTGAACTACCTGCAGGTAATTTTTAGTGCCCTCAGAGGAGTGCAGTTAACTTCAACTCATCTCCAGTCTAAGTTGGTGCTTTTTGAAGTAGGTCTTCATGGGGTGAACAGGAAGACCATGAGGGTTTTATTATAGTTGGCTTCCTTTGCTGCATTAGCGTTTATATTTTCCCAGTAGAAATCCCCAAATTGAAAATATAGAGGTGTCAGCTAGCACCACTTTAGTTCAGGTTGTGTCAACATTTCCTATAAAGGTTGTTTTTCTAGGGTTTATAACTAGACCGTAAAAATGTGCTCAGCACAGAAACTTGGCATGGGAGAGTCCAGCCTGAGAGAGAATTTTTTCACAATTAAAATCTAAAAACTCCATTCAGCTGTTTTGAACTAATATCCATGTAATGAGATGGAAACGAGCTGATTTAAAGATGCATTTTTCTTCCTTGAAAGCAAGCTTTTATTTGAAAGAATAAATTCATCAAGGGATTATTCCATTAATGTTGTCTGGTTGCACTTGGTAGTTCTGCAGAAGTCAGAACCACTGTGCTGTTGCACACTAGGAAAGAGTGACTCCAGCTGCAAAAACCAGTTTGTGTAAAGCTCTTTGCTGCACATAAGGAAAGATTTTTAATAGGCAAAGCTAATAGTGCATAAGATGCAGTTTGCCCAATATTTTCTATTATAAAATCCCATTTTGAGACTTTGTCAAGCTGTAACTATTTGGGCTGATATTTTGTGTATTTTCTGATTTTTGGGGGAAAAAAAAAAGTCAAAACAGTTTAGTGAATTCTGAGAACAGGAATTGAGAAAACATTTTGGTTTGTTCATATTACAAAAAAAAATGCTAACAAACTGGCTTTCAAAAAAGTTTCATTTCTGAAGGGTTTGTAGCAGTGATTCAAAATGCAAGTATGGAGGCAAACTGATCTTTTCAGTTGTGAAATGCCTGCTGCTGTTTTAATAGAAACCTCTCATTTAGATCCAGTTAGAAACTTTTGAAAGAACACCTGCTTCGCCCATGCAAACTAGAAATATTATTATATATAAATATATTTTATATATATATATATGTATTTCATTCCAGACCTGGATGTACTATGTGTGGAGTGTAGCACTTAGCAGGTAAGGTTTCCTTTGCTTCTTGAGATGGGATAAGATCCTATTCCCTGAAAAACTTACCCTTCATTCTCTCTGACTGCTGCAGAGGTCTCTTGAGAGAAGTGTCCCTAAAAACCTCTTTCTGCTCTCATCCCAGGCTGAGGGTTAGAGCTGTTGAGGTGCAGCTGGCATTGCTGAGAGCCACCTTCCATCTCTAATGGTCAGGCAAGGCCAAAGGTTTAGACACACCTCTGAATTTCAGTGAGTGAGTTGGTGACTGACTATGGAGCCAAGCACTGCTCCAGACTCTGGCAGGTTCTGAGTGGAGACTGGTAGAGCATGGGCTGGTAATTCCAAGAATTGATTGTCTGGATGGTTTTATTTTTCTGTTGTAATACTCTAAAGACACAAAAGCTACAGTTATGGTGTGCTGCTAGGGTCACTTTTTCACACACACAATTGATGTGACTGAAGATGTTCAGCTGCTGCTGAGGAAAAGCTGCTCCACTCAGCTCTGAAGAGAGCCTGGGCTTCTGAAACAGCAGATAGCTGCTTCCAGGGCAGCCTCCTACAAAGGTAAAGACAATGCTCTGGGTGCTCCTTTTTTCAGATGAAACAACAAAGCTCAGTGTTCTAAATGTGTTTTTTTTTTCTTCTTTTTTTTTTTCTGTGCAAACAGCAGAACAATAGCAGAGTGAAAGATCTAAGAGCAACCCTTTCTGGCGTTGAACTCTCTGAGTTGGAAATACTGTATATCCCAATTAAATATAGGCTGTTTGAACTGCTGTGTTTTAGTAAGCAAGCAGTATATCACAGCAACACCTGAGGGTGCTGCTTTGATCACAGCCTGTCAGCGTTTCTGCTGTGAACTTTATTTATTAGAGGTTGGATGCAAAATATCTCCCTATGCTGAAATTCCAGAGCAAAACCTGTGCCAGTCACCAGTTAAGAGAATCAGGAGGATTGAAGCTCAAATAGTAGTGTCATACTCCTATGTGGGATTTTCTTTTTAAATCTGAGGCTTTTTTTTTTTTCCTCTTTTCTGAATACGAAAGTTTCTATATCATTTCCAAAGTGCATTAATCCTTGCTGCATAATGAAGAAGAAAATCAAACATCTGAATTATTAAGAAAGGTGCTTGAATGGCTGGAAAACTTCTCATCAAATTTTCATCCATTCATTTTGTACAGTTTTCAGGACACAAATGAAGCATTCCTCATCCTGTCTGCCTTCTGGACTCTGATGGGGAAACCAGAAGAAGGGGGAGAGGAGAGAATGTAACATGCTCACAGCCATGCTGAGCTGAAAGCTTAAATGCAGCCTCTGCCTGCTTTGGAGCAGGAGCCTGGGATCAAGTCCCTGTGCTGTGTAGCGTGATCAGTGGGTTTCACTCCCCAGGTTTCTCTCAGGCTTCTCTGCTTTGTACAAGCTGATTAAATATTCAGAGGATGGGAGTGAAAAGGGCTCTGCAGCTTGGGGTGGGGGTGCTCCTCCAGGATGCTGGCTCCTAGTCCCCACACCAATGAATATTTAATCACTTTGTACAAAGTGGAAGAGTTTCAAAAGGAATCCTTGAAGTCTGTAGCTTGGCAGCTCGGGTATTTAACCAAGAAGAGTCTTGGGTCAGAGCCCCTTTTCAGTATTATGCAGCAGAAGGGATTTAGAAGTGAAACTCTGAGAAGTGCTTTGGCTGCTCTGGTCTCCTGAACATCGTTTTGGGGTCAGTGTGTGAGAGCTGACTTAGGTACTCTGTGGAAGGAGCAATGCCATCTCCCACCCTGAACACCCATGCAGTGGGTCTCCCCCAGGCTGGCACGTGCCATCTGTGCTTTGCTGGCCTCTGGACACTGTGAGCCCCTCCAGAGAGAGGTGCTTGCATTGCACAGGCTGTGACAGGGAGCTGAAAACTTGCCCATTGCAATACTGCAGCTCAAAAGTCCCTCTGTGACTGGGGCTGTCACTTTGCAGTGTCATTTTTTCTCCTGCCTGACAAGCTTTTAGCTGGTTCCTTCAACAGCAGCAAGGCTGGGTGCTTGCTGCAGGGGAGGTACTGCCTGCTAAAAAGACAGTGGCTCCTCTAAGATCAGGATGGAGATGTAGTGTTGGCCTGGGCTTCTCCTCAGGAGCCAAGGAGGCTTGAGAGAGCCCAGCATCTTTCATTGCTACAGTGTTCATGGAAAAATGAAGGACTCTAGCTGTAGATGTTTGGCTTCCTGATGACCTTCCCTACGTGTTTTCATAATTGCATAGGAAAAGGTAACTATATTATTATAAACTGGAACTATTTGTATGTACACCTGTCCCTACATACAAGTAACATATACATACAAGTGTATACATCCATCTGTATCAATAAAACTTGGATGTTTGCACAGTCTGGAAGTGATCATGTTGGGATGTTAACAAAGCTGTCCCCCCCAGCTCCCTGCCATACGTTGCTATAGCTTATTGGAGCTCTTCTCCAATCAAACAAGTTCATTATGGATGAAACCCCAGCTGTTTTGGAGAAATGCTTACAGATGTGCTTAACTTTCTCTGAGTGAAATTCCACCCCTATTCAGTAACACACTGGATTTTCAGCAAGGTCCAGCTGATGAACTAGGAGTCCCATCCCTGGACATGTTGGTCCTTCTCTGAAGCAGCCTGGGCAGATCAATATTGCAGGTGAATAGGTTTTTATGGGAATTTGATGAATAGCAGACTAGTTATTCTGTGTCAGGTTTTGTGCCACAAGAGATAGAAGCAGCAAGGACTGAATAAAGGGATTCAAAGTGACTCCCTGAATAGAATCATAGGATCATAAGATTAATCATAGAATCATATAACTGTTTAGGTTGGAAAAGACCTCTAAGACCATTAAGTTCAACTGTTAACCTACCACTGTGAAGTCCACCACTAAACTATGCCCCTAAGCACCATATCTACACATCTTTTAAATACCTTCAGGGATGGGGACCCAACCATAGACAAGAAGAAGGTCCCTTGTGGTCACTGGGGGGCTGTGGTCACATTCCATGCACCAGCTGAAGGACGTGAACTGGGAGTCTTCCCATGGGGCTGCTGCTCCCCACCCAGAAGCTGGAGCAGTGTCCTCATCTGCTCTTCTCCCATCTCTGCTGGGCCACAGTCTCCACGAGATAATCCATCCAGGTTTTCAAGTGAAATCAGCCCCAGTGCTCCCAGTGAAGGTAACTGGCCGTCGTGGTTTCACCAGCAAGGACAGCCCTGGGAGGGGAAACGATCAGGCCACCAAAACAGCCTGATAATGCCAGTCCACCCTGGGGTGCATGTGCAGATTTGGTTTCTTTTTTAAGTTTCAGGGTAAACACACAGAAAAGCTTCTTCACAGTGAGGGTGACAGAGCCTGGAACGGGCTGCCCAGGGAGGTTGTGGAGTCTCCTTCTCTGGAAACACTCAAGACCCTCCTTGATCTGTTCCTGGGTGACTTGGTCTGGGTGATCCTCTGGCAAGGGGGTTGGACTAGATGATCTTCTAGGTCCCTTCCAACCCCTAACATTCTGTGATTCTTTCATCAAGCTCCTCTTTGGCAGTGGGAATGTGGAGAGGAGCCTCACACCCTCACACTCCCTCCCTCTGCCCTCAGCGTGAGGCCGTGAGGGCGCGCAGCAGTTTATGGCGGGATCACTTGGCTGGGTAGGAACGAGACCCTTCCCGCCATGGATTAGAGCAGGGAACCACTGGAGGGGCATGGAGAGTATCAGCCTGAGCAGTTGTGCCTGCCCTGCACTGTTATGCCTAGAATAGGCTGAACTTTTCATCTTCTGGAAAGCCAGATGAGCAGTGCAAGTCATTAGTCACCCAGGTATTTACAGTGTTTTTCCTATTTCCTTTCTCCCATGGCCTCTGTGGTCAGCAGTATAAAATTCCTAGGCACTCCCACCTAAACACAAGTTTCCTGTTTATACTCTCAGTGGCTTTTATGTTTAGCTGTTCAAACCCGTTGTCTAAAGTACCATAAAACAATATGAACGGAGACTGCAGGTGAGCAAGGAGGGGGGAAAAAAAAAACAACCCCTAAACCACAAAGTCACAACCAGGCTGTGTGGAGGTTGGTCTGGAGTGGGAAGCAGGGCACCAATGATCTCCAGCATCCAGCACAAGTGTCACTGGATATGCTTCAGCAACCTCAGCTGAAGAGGAGCTTCCTTATCTCCAATCAGTTATATTAAAAATCATGGGTAGCAAAAGTTAATCAAGGTTTGTGGTGTTATATAATGTAGAGTTATGACACTTCTTGAGAGGATTTTGATTGCAGCAACCACTCATGCTGTTCCTGTTTGGTCTCTCTCAGCAAGTTCCTCCTTTACCATTGGTAATGTCTACTTCATCCTGGAACCTGGGGTCAAAGTTGTCATCAAGAGCAATGCTGAGATACTCTGGAGCTGCAGGAAGGGAGAAGTTCTACCTGGTCATCAAACCTACCCCTGGAGCCACTGCAAATTCCTTCTCTACCACAGGCTGTCATATGCCTTGGTTGGACTGCATAAACATTTTCAAGACATCAAGAAAATCCAGTTTAAGACATTTTCATGTGGTCACATAAGGTGAAAGTTGCTGAAAACTCCAAACTTAGTAGCAGTCACACTACAGATGTATATAGCTCTTCCCAGAGATTTTAGTTAACTAATCTATATCATTACCTATATTGTCTATATCTACAGTGTTCTACCAAAGCAAGGCTGTTATCTGAAGACATCCATCCACTAAAAACAAAACATAAACC
>JANHGL010009418.1:0-40475 GCA_024611195.1 Ceyx melanurus | reverse complement strand
GCAGTGGCACCTGCTGGCCGCGGCGCCTCACTGCACCTACCGCCCGTCGGCGCGGGTCTGAGTCCACAGCCTTTCCCCTTCCACCACTGAGGGGATCAGGAGCTCCAGCACGCCGGTCCGCAGGCTCCTGCCAAGGGGCCCCAGAAGCAGCCTCAGCAAAGGGAAGGACGGAACAGCAGAGGACACGGGGATGGGGCCAGAGACCCTGCTGCCACTCTACACCCAGATCCCTAGGCTGGCTCAGACTAGGTTTACACAGGACCTCCTGCCTCACATCACCCATCAGGGCTCCCATCTCACATCATCAAGGACTGCACACTTGCTCCCATGCTCCCCCTTGACTTTCCCCCAGCCCATAAGCAGAAGGGAGGTAGGGAGGTAGAGAGCAGACCCAGGCAGACAGCCCCAGACCCTGTCTCACAAGGTTCACAGGCCTTGGGAGCATCTCCAGGTGTTCCCCCCAAAGCACAGACACTCGCTTTACTCCCCTGTGCAGCTGCAGTGGCAACATAAGACATTTTTAATAGAAAAAGAGCAACAGTGATGCTCCTGGGAGCCCACCTGGCCCCCAAAGCTGTCAGTTCTCAGCAAGTACAGATTACTCACCCGTACAGCACACAGACTCACATTCATAGTCTCTTCTCCCTCATTTTCAGATGGCTCTAATGATGCTCACTTGGTGCTCCAGATTCAAGTAGCTCTCAATCGCCGTGATGAATGCTCAGGCCAATGAACGTATTTCTTCTGTGAGACCAAGGAAGCCCTGTCATCTTTGTCTTTATGGCACACACCGTGTTATAAGCCAGGCCCAGGAACGATGACACCTGAGAGAGAGGGAGCAGGAGTGGGAGAGACGCTGTCTGGGAGCAACGGTGTCTGGGAGCCAGAGTTCACAGCCTCTGGGGTTGGGATGGGGCTGAGCAAGGGAAGACAGAGGGGGAATCCTACTGTTTGAGCAAGGGAGTGCAGGACCACTGCACCAGTTTGCTGGGGAAAATAGCAATCTGCATAGTGAACCTAAAACCTGTAAATTGAACCAAAGATGACTGACATGCATGCACAAAGATCTCTATCAAAGAGTAAATGTGATGTATAATCACAGACCACCACAGGGAATTAATGGAGACACAAATGACAAAAGGACTTACCTAAATTTATGGCAAGGCCAGAAATGAGGTCGAGGAGATGTTGGACTTTCTGAGCATCTCCTGCCTTCTGTTTGTTGCAGAGGACCTGTGCTCACTCCAGGAGGATGTGTAGCTCTGTTCAGCACTGTCTTCCTCTCCCTCAGGTGTGGGATCTGCAGGGACTTGAGATCACCCCTGGTAGAGGCCTCCATGGTCATTGTTTGGATGGTAAGGCACAGTGAGAGGGAATGTGCAGGCCATGCCCTGCCTGACATGGATAACCTCTTCTCCAATCAGTTTGACCTCAGTTGTAACAGTGCATTTGCACTGAGGCCACCATGGACTGTCTGAGATGCTTTGCTCCAGACCTGGGTTGGTGCCTTTGTGGAAATACTCTTCATGCCCTCATGCCATGCAAAGCTGAGCTGCATTCCCCAACACAAGGAAGGGGCAGATTTAAATAACAGTGTGACAAGCTGCCTTGATTTTAGATCTCCTTTTGTGACTGGGCACCCTCAGTCTGCCCAGAGCTAAACCCAGCCAACAACATTACTCCTGAGCCACTCTGTCAAAAAAGCAGAGCTTTGTTCAGGTCTGTTTCCTGGGACAAAAAGCACAAGGAGAACACATGACACAAAAGCCTGAAGAAAAGAGTGTTTCAGAAATATCACTAAAGAGGTGTCTGCAAGCAAGGAACAGTGGGGATGGCCTTGTATTCATCTCAGAGAAGAAGAAAACCCTGGCTCATCACAGACACGTTGCTCACACCATAACCATCATTGTGCATGTGATGTCTCTGATTTTGAGACCAACACCACTCAGCACTGTGTGCAAACTGACTCACTAATGCCAAGTCTCTCCTTTATTTTCTCTGCTGGTCATACCTTGGCTCTGCCCAGTTCCTGAGGTGAAAAGTGATCAGGAGCTGTTGAGGTGACAAGGGACCCTTATGATCTTCCACGATAACCCCATGACAGACCCTGTAATACAAAACAGCCATCTATCCTATGCTTGATGATAATTTAGAATATTCATAAAGCCTCAACTCAGAGTCTTAGGATTAGGCAAGTAACTTAAATTTGTAGCCTCTGGAAGACAATAGAGAAAAGCTTAAGGGGAAAGAAAAAAAACACAACCAAAAAAACCCCAAAAACTAGTAAACAGTTTTTTTATATCAATCCCCTGGATTTTCCATCCAGATGCTCAGTCTTTGAATGCATGCTGCTGACAGCATGGATATCAGTTGTAAGTGTTCTGCAGTTCAAACTCAGACAAGTGCTTGATGAGACAACCCAGAAAACTGCCTGTTCTCTGGCAGCACTACACACTGAAGAGACACAGGAGCCTGCCCTTTCCCCAGAAAGCAGCCTGGTTTCACAGCAGAACCCTGTGAGGAGCTGGTCTCGCCAGATGAGTGGGGACAGCCTGGGCACCCACTAATGAATAAGGCTGAAGGCTATCAATCCTCATCTGACAGCTTCTCCTCTGCCAGCCACTGTCCTGGCAATGCCCTTTCCAAGGCACGGCAGCAAAGTTCGCATTCGGCACGTGTACCTCCAGGAAGTCCCTTGCAAACAAGCTGACCTTTAAGGCTGGTTTCAGGTCATTAATTAGACACGCTGCTTCCATGTTTATACATCTCTTCTGCCTGTCAGCTCCAGCATCACTTCCAGTGGCGCAGGAGGAGCTAGGACCACCCTCCCCTGCTGCCTCTTAGGGAGAAGGAGCTGAGAAACATTCATAGGGTCTCAGAGCTGTGCACAGCATGGAACAAATCACATTCAGGGAGATAATCTCTGGAAAGATTTGCTGTAGTAATAAGGCTGCAAAATGCGTGTTTTGTGCAAGCAACCCCAGGAATTGTTTATTTCCAGGCGAGCAGTGAGATTCTGTCAGGGAAAAAAAAGCAGCAAGAGCTGCTGAAGGACTGAGACTGGCTTTTTGGACAGTCTGATGCAGAGTTAGAGAAAATGGGCAAACCTACTTCAAGGCATGGCAGCATAGATTGCTAGGAAGGGATCACATGAAATGGCAACCACTAGAACAAGGTGCAGAAATTATTTCTCAGCAGAAGCTTTCAGGAGCAGCTCTGTGCCAACAGGACACAAGCCATCAAAGGGGAGAGCCTTGTTTTCTAGCTGTGGGTGCTCTGCAACCCAAGGCAAACAGCAGTCATAATTTGCTTTGTGTTAGGAGAGCAGTGGTTTGCTTGTTTGCAGTGTTCTCAATTATTTGCATATCCATGGCAGGAAGCCCTCCATGTAGCTATGGATTTTTATTATGCTACTGGGTGAATTTGAATAAATAAAAGCAGGGTGTCTTTCAGGAAGATTTGCTTTGGTAATTGGTCTCCCTTGGGGGTAAATGCACTGATATCCCATGGCTTGTAACACCATATGGACTAACAACTGAGTAGCCCTTCACAGCATCTGAGTTGGCCAGTTTTCCTTCAGTCCTGGGTGCATCTCTGCCAGCTTGCCCTAAGTCACACACACAAAAAAAATGTTTTTCCCATTTATTTACTGTGTTAATCCCAGGAGGAAAAACACCATATGAGCTATCAGGGCAAGAGGCACAATGCTGCTGCCGGCAAACCTAGTACAGTGCCACTGCAAAGTAACACAAGGTAATATAGCAAGCACACCATTCATTTCTAGGGAGGTGTTTCAAATGCTCCGATTCATGTTTTCTTTTTATTTTAAAAATTAATTTTTAAATCATGAGAATTGTGGCTGGTCTGGCCACCCCTCCACCTGCTTTGGGACCCCAGATACTTCTCCTGAACATACATACAAACCCAAAGCCCCTTTTTTACCTATCTGCCACTGCACCTGCAAGTTTGGGTTTTGCTCTTTTCATAGATCTCACAGCAATGGCTTCTGCAGAGCCATGTTTTTCAACAAAGTTTGTCTGGACTCAGCTGCTGGATGTACTTTTCCAAGTTATTTGAATAAACCAGTAGGAAATTGATAGCTGCAACAGCAGTCTGTGCTAGCACCTAATCCCTTTGTGAGTAGGGATACTGCATTGGTATCAGCTGTTCAGAGAGGAAGGAAAGGAGGCACACTGCATATTACCTACAGTGGCAGTTCTTCACTACCCTCATCTGCAGAAAACTGGCTCAAACCAGCACAATACAGATCTATGTGACCACCTGCTCCTGGTGCATTAGTTTGCTTGGTTTTTTTATTATTTCACAAACATCTTGAAAGCTCTGCTTGCCTTTCCTCATTAGCTGCTGTTCAAGTTGCCTGCCCTGTTCAGCAGGATTTTAACTACCAGGTTTGCTTGCACAGCCCTAAACCAACAGCCAAGAGAAACATTTCCACACTACAGGTTATTATGTGGTAGCTGGGGGGTGAGGCTGAGACATGGGGACTGAGCTCATGTGAGTTTCTGGTTTATTTATTCATTATTTTCCCTCTTTCGCTTCTGCATGGTGTCACAACGGCCCCTGTCACATTAAAGGCTTGTTTCAGCTCTGCAGGAGGAGGGATACGCAACAAGAAATCTCCTAGGGTGTCTGTGTGTCACTGACCTTCTACCTCTCAGGCACTTCATGCTCAGAACAGAAAGGGAAAGAGAAACGTGTGTCTTCTCTCCATAGCACCAGTGAGTACATACACAGGTGTTCCACTGTGAGGAATGCAGATGACTGTGGTTTTTATATAGTCCAATTCTCTTTATTCAGCTCCCTAGCTGCAAATTCTCACACCTTGCTTCATCCTACAGCATGGCCAAAACTAAACACCTGTGGGGCCATCCCTCAAACCACTGGGGAGCAGCCCCATCTCCCTCCCCAGGCTTCCCATCCTGCTACCTCACAAGATCATCCCACAGAAATTAGCCAATAACAGCAGAAATGTAATGAAAACTCAACCAAACACTCTATGGACCATTCGTAATATATTACAGGGACATTCCATATTGCTCACTGTCAGTCTCTTGTTCAGGGGACTAACTCACTGACTCCTATAAAATCCTTTATCAGAATACAGTGGGCTTTTCCATACATATAGGGCCATGTAGCAAAAACACAACAAAAGCACAGCCAAGTCCTTCCCTGGCCAAAGCAAGGGAAAGTAAGATCTCTCACCCTCCAGCAGCCATGCTCCCACGGGTGCTTCCTGATCCACTCCAGCACAAAGGCAGCCAGCTCCCCCCTGCTGCAAGTGATAGCTGAGCCAGGAGTGTTGCCGTGCTCCTGGGGCCAGGGCAGACATGGGCAGGGCACTGCCATCAGCCACTTTGGCCATCTGCAAAGGGAATGGTACAGAAATAGCCAGAAAGGGTTTTCTAGCCAGCTTCCCTGAGAAAGAACTGGGCATGCAGAGAATTGCCCAGGCCAGTGTTCAGAAAGTTTGTGTGCCAGTATAACCTTCCTTATAACTTCCCTAAATTAAACCCATCAAGTCTCTGAAGCTCTACAAGTTACCTTTCATCAACAGAGCCAGCCCACATTTAAGGCAAAATTGAGACTGCTTCTCTTTAAAGCATTTAATTTCCTGAGACAGGTTAACATTCAATCATTCAGCTGAGGAGTACAACATTCATTCATATTCCTCTCCCTAGGGCCTAAGTGCATGTCTCTGCCCTTTCCTTTCCCATTCTTCACCATCTCCATCTGAGACTGACATAGCGACACAACCTCTGGGCCTGGGTCTGCAGACAGCAATATTCAATCAATTCCTCTTGCAAAGGCAAAAGTGCCCCAGGTGAGCTGTAACTTTCCAGTTCATTGCATGTCCCCATCAAGCTCCTTTGGCACTGCTGGAGCAAGTCTTCCATAAAAACAAAGAGCTCAGAAGAGGAGGTACAATGGAGAGCAGCCAAGCAGGGATTGAAAGTTGCAATTCCCGCCTGGCAAGGTGTGGGACTCACAGAAAGTTCAGATCATGACGGGAAAGGGGGAGCAGATTATATACCCTCTTCCAAAACCAGAACACAGCAAGTTGCTAGAGCAGGACAAACCTTTCCACACACATATGGCAGTGTTTGCTGTCTTCATTTAATCCAGCTTGCCATGACTACGTGAATCTAGGGTGGCAGCACTGGAGCTGAAAAGATCAAAACCAGAGTGGCAGCAGCAGTTCTTGAAGGCTGAGCCATAGAAAAGATCCAAGGATTAATTGCCTGAAATTGCTGGGTTCCCAGAAAGCTGGGAACACAGAATCATGGGTTCGCAGGGGAGATGCCACCAGGGAATGCAGCAAGACTTCAGTCTTCTCCCTTATTATCTATTTCACCATCTAGTGGTAAAAGCAAATAACACTGAGAAGCTATCCAGGAGCTGCAGCCAGCTCTAGAAGACAGATCTCTTTTTGCACCAGCTTTTCCTAGTTATCCCCACATCTGCCCCAGCTCACAGAGGACATGGGGCAGAATCCAGAGCCCTGCAATTCCCCCAGTCTTCAATCATGGCCCTGCATAGAGATTCCTCTGCACAGGCTGACTCCCATCACAGGACTCAGCCCACCCCGTGCTGCTGTGTCCCTGCTGTCACCCCACCCCAGCAGTAACTCACAGGCCTCTTTAACTTCTTTCCCCAGCAACCAGTAAACCCTTTCCCTAACCCCAGTAAACCCTTGCTAACCACTTGGCTGTCTCTGGAGAAGCCCCAGCCTCAACTCCAAGGGGGACGGTAAGCAAAAACAACTGCAGAAGAGCAGCACAAGATAGGGAAAACTCATGTCACCCCGAGTCAAACCCAGCTTAGCTTAAGGCACAGTCTGTGCTAAACCCCCAGGAAAAGATGTCAGAGCAGGCAAAGTCTTTCTGACTTGAGGCTTTTCCTTCCCCATCTCAGATGAATTTTTAGCCAGGGCTACAGTGGGTGGAGAAGGAAGGGTGTTGGAAAGGGACATATACAACTTCAAGGAGAAACTTTTACTGTGGAATCAGCAAAGTGTTCTAAGCACCTGGGGTGCTGGGGAGAGCTTGCATTCATCAGTTCACTAGAGGTACTCTTTCCCTGTGCTGCCCCTTTGCCATAAGGCCATGAAGATGGGGAGATTTCCTCAAAGGCCAGGCCCCCTTCCCACACCACTGCCATGATCTGCCCACTCAGACATGGCATAAATGTTCACATGTGGATCTGCTCTGTGGGAGGGAAAGAGTGGGGATCTGCCTCTCTGGGGGTACTTCCCAGAGAGAAGAGCTCACAGAGCAGGTGCAGCCCTCACAGTTATGGGGCTATGGGCACATTGGAACGCCGGCTGGTGGATTGTCCAACACCTACCTGTATGATGATAGCCAGGCAAGCAGAAAGCAAACCAACCATCATCTAGTGGGCATAGGAGGGAAGAGTTCTCCCCAGAGCCAGGGTTTCCATCCTCGTGGTTATTTGCAGATCCTGCAAGCAATGTTCCACAGAGGGAAATCTGCCATCATTACTGTGCTCACTCCCTCATTGCCTACCATTATCCCTCTGTTTGTTTTTTTTTCCTGAGACACTCAAATTAAGTTTAAACACCAGGTTTATACTTATTTGCTTATTCAGCACCATCAGTTGCTTTTCAGCAAGACAAAATAGCGCTCTCCTCAGGATACATTTATCCTATCTGGAAATAGTATACCAAGGGTGGTAATGGGTAATCAGGATAAAGCACTTGGAGAAGACAGATTTTTTTCAATTTTTTTTTTCAACTCGGGTTTTCCTTTTCCCTGGAAACATCATAGGTAGCAAGGGAAATTCCTGCCATACAAAAATCCCAGACCAAAATAATCCAGGTCATGACATGAAATGACACAGAAAACTAAACACACGCACCAACAAGCATTAATCTCTGGTGCTACAAACAAACTCTTCCCATTATTTTATTTTTTTTTTCTGGTAAGTCATTTTCAACCCTGTAGACCAACCCCAGCAAATCTGCCTGGTTTCATCTTTGCACTTGAATAAAGGATGCTGCAGCGCACTGCTCTCATCAGCACAGGATGCCAGCACAGGATGCCATCCCCTATCCTCACAAGGCTTGATGTCTTTAACACCCTCTGCCACTCAGAGCAACTGATGGGAGCTTCAGCTTTGGGAAGGGAAGGAGAAGTCTCTACTTCTTCATGTACAGTTTTGCTGTTCAGCCTATCAGCATAAGTTAAATATAAGGACAGAAAGACTAAAAGGGGAAATGACCTTTGTGAGAAACACTGGAGCTCCCCTACAGATGATGCACGTTGAACCTGCCCTGACCTCTTCTTTCCACTTGTTGAGGCCATGCTGTTTGCTGGGTCAGAACCACAAAGGAGTGGAAATTGCCGAACTGGAGGTGTAGTCCCAGTTCAATAACACATCAAGAGGAAAACAGCATAACTGAAATCTCAAGGGTTAACAATATCCTTTCAGTTCAGCTAGGCTAAAAATATCCCCCAAATCCTCAGAAACACAACTTATTGCAGATTTTAACTGGCTTTAATTGACAGCCCCTCAAACCTGTTGTTTGGTTTTTTTTGAGGAGAACTTCCTCACCATCTAGGCAGACAATGTGTTTAGGACCAAGTACCCACCTAACCAGCCAGGAATCAGGCTCAGGTCCTACCAAGGAGGGTCATCACTATATCTGACTACTGGAACATGTCCTCAGGAGTTGAAGTCACTGAAGATCACTGAAGATTCCTCACTACAATCTCAATTTTCTTAAGCAGAGCTAAAGACAAGAGTGGTAAAAAGCAATTGTGGCAACTTTAACAATCTAGATTGTTAAAGATCTAAATTTTTACCATTTCTGGGGAATAAATTGTCTGTTTGAAATGAGAAAGTAATTTTCTCATTAATATTTCACTAACAAATTGATTGTGGGAGCATGTGGGTTTTCCTGAAGCAAAACCAATGAGTATTATTAAGCATTCACACATATTTCAGAACTCCTTACAGATTGCTAAGAACTCTGTGTCACTTCAAAAACAAAGACATTCTTTCTTATTCCTAAATGGTTTGGAGCAAATATTGGCCACAGAATTGTCATTTAATCAAAATGTATTCCTATCCAATTCCTGACACACATCTCATGCCAAAACATCTATCTGTTAAGTACTCAGACATTAGAACCCTTCACAGGGACTCTTGACACCATGTAAAAACCTTGCTGGGCTCTCTATAAACCAAGTGTCCAAGAAGCCAACAGTGAGCAACACACACATGCCATCTTTTATATTTCCCTCTCCCAGCTACCTGTTCTCAATTCCTGTTTTTCTCCTGGTGTCTCCAATCTACAATATATCTAGAGAAAAGGGGCTTGTAACTTCTACAAAGCAAGTTCAGAGGAACTGGATGCACCAACAGTTATATGGATTGGAAGCCACTGGTCCCACATCCTCTTTTTGTTCTCCCTGCACTTCTCCACTTAGTGCACCTCAGCACAGTGTGAGGAGCACTGCAGCAAGATAACAGGCTATTTGCAAAAAAAAAAAAAATAAATAAAAGAAAGGGAAATCTGAAGTAGAAGAGGTGGCAGGCGAGAGCAAAAGAGAAGAGGATGAGATCAGACGTGACACTGCAAGAGCTCATAGAGTAATACACAGGCACTGCTGGATACACCCCTCCTTCTCACGGAGGATTCTGCTACTTCCAAATAAGTTTCTGTTTTTATGTGACATCAATCCTCTTCCCCCAGATTACAAAACCTTCCTCTCAAGAAGCAGTGTCCTGGCACCAGGACCATCCATCTGGTGGAGCCATAGACTCAAGAATCTTGCCTCAGCTCTCCTTCCTGGCAGGCTGTCCCTGGAGCTGCATCTGGGTGTGGGTTATAAACAGCACCAGCCAGGAGACACTGGCTGCAGTGTCTTTCACCTTTCACCTCTTCTGGGCAAACCTCTGACTCCCCCTAAGTGCTGATGAGAATCTCTCCTGGTCCACCCACAACAGAACCAGCACCATATGGTGATCTCATGTGACTTCTTAGAAGGCTGGAAATGCCCAAGAGGCCTAAAAAGAATTACTTGACTTGAGAAGATAAAATAGCCCAAAATCAGAGCTGACATGCTAACTGTGGCTCCTTACCTTGCTGAATTTCTTGCCCTCTGCTATGCTGGCAAGGATAGATTATTTCAACTTATCAATTACAACTTCCCACTCAGTTAACATACCTGTCAAGGATTAAGAAAAGCTGACATCCAAGAAGCTGGACATCCAAAAAAAAAAAAAAAGAATCATAAAAAGATAAAAGTTTTACTGCACTGTCCTTACCACAGCTGTTTTCAAACAACGTTTGAAGATTTGCATGAAACACAATATACTTCCATTAAAATTTCCCACAGGAAGTTAGGAAATCAATTCAGGCAGCATAGGTGCGATAATTCAGGAAAAAAAGGCAACTAGCTACCACTATGTCAAGTGAACCAACTACCAACTACAGCAAATTAAGGATTCATTATGAGTCTTAACAAAGAAATACTCTACTAATAGAAAGGAAAAGGAGGGTGTTGTGGAAAGAGCTTTTAAAAGGGAACACTTGTGTGCAATTTTGCAGATAGCATCTCACTCAGAGGCAGTGGGGTAGATTGATCTCTAAAGACCCTTAAAAGGTTTTGCAGTGGAAAAAAAAAAAAAAATAGTTGCAAGGCATACAGTCAGGCCATTAACAGTGCAGCCCGGGCTGCCAGCTGCTCACTCAAATACTCCAGATGGCTCCTCCTCTAAAACATCATCATTTGATCTTAGTAATCAAATTATCTGCCACTCTTACAACCCTAAGTGAGGCAAGGCTTGTACGAAGAGATGATGTACTTTGACTGAGATGGATTGTGAAAACAAAACAAATTAGCTTTCAAGACACTCAGCCTCTTCTAGCTGTATCAAAGCTAACCAGATCTTTAACGCCTTTTTTCTACCATTGCCACATACAGTTCAAAGCACCAGCTATGCTCTATAAGGTTACCCAACATCCAGATTTTCTACAGTATTTGCACACTAAACACTTCCAACATACAGTATCTAAATCCACAACTTCCCACTAGTAGGACCTATCACCAGAGGGCAGCACTGAGAGACTTCAGATCCTGAAGCACTTAAATTGGATTAATTATACCAACATGTAATCTGTTTGTTTTGCCAGAGACACCCAAGACTCTGTCTGTACATTTTTGAGGTCTTTAATACAGCCTTTAGGACACAGGTTGCCAGAAACAAGGTATTTCCTTAACTTTTCACTCAATTGGAGCCAACAAGCATGCTTCTGAGGCCAGAATCATCTGTGGATGCTCACTTCAATCATTCAGAAAGTGATGACGACCAGCAAGTTCTCTCCAGCCCCACTAGGGAATACCTAGTTTCAAGAGATAGGACTTACTTATAGATAATCAGAGGAAATAATTCATCATTGCAATGGGTGGTTTTGCATCTGAAGTCTAAAACCTCATCTGATCATTGCCTAGTGGGATTCTTCCCAACTGGAGTTTAGCACTAAACTTCTCCCGCTCAACTTTAGTTTTCATAACAGAGCTATACTTTTATTTCACAAGCTAGAAGTACATAGAGCAAAACAGCTTGATGAAGGCCATTAATTAGGAAAAAGAATCACAGCTGGGACTACGGAGGAAGGCAGCAAGCATTATCACAGAAAGATTTTGTTTAAAGAGAAGCTAAAAAACTAGAACTTTATGACTCCGAGAAACACTGCCATTTATGAAAAACATCCTCAAGAACAGTAAAAAGCAGGCGAACAGGAAAAAGACTGTTCATAAATTTCTCAGAATCTAAGAACTAAGAGTCACCAAATGACATAAGGTGGTGTGGTTTGAAACAAACAAAAGGAAATACTTTTTCACCCAGCACATAATTATATTTTAGAAATATTAGACATAGGATATTGCAGGGAACAGAAATACAAAGATATTTGGAATTTTAAATAATAAATAAAATGAAAGAAGGAAAAAAAAATCACTTCTCTGAATTACCTATCTATCTAGGGCTACTAAATGGAGAGATGCACATGCTATTTCCTTTCCACAAGCCCTTCAAATTCAGGTTAGTGAGGTCTGAAGCAGGATGCCAGAGGAACTACTTGTCCCTGTTGTGTTCCCTTCACATCTGGCAGTCAGCCCTGTTAGACGGGGAGCAGTGGTACATGGTCCCACAGCATGGCATGAGAGAGCCACACTTGTGAGAACACTGGGCAATTCCTTAGCCTGTTTGCAGACTGCTGAATCACAGTAGCAGGGATTGACTCAACTCAGACCTTTAAGCAGTTTGATGAGACCTGCTACACTGGTTTTAATCAGCAGAGATCTGATGTAAGGGCACAGGTACTCAGATTACTGCCTGACTGCTGCACACTAGAAGAACCCATTTCAGTTTTTTTAAAGCAATCAGCTATAACCAGTACACTGATGCCCTCCTCCTTCTCATCACATTATCACAGAGTATCACAGAGTATTAAGGGTTGAAAGGGACCTTGGAGATCTTTGAGTTCAAACCCCTGCCAGGCAGGATCATAATCTAAGTATAATCTAACACAAATCACAGAGGAACGCATCCAGGAGAGTCCTGAAAATCCCCAGAGAAGGAGACTCCACAACCATCACATCTGAACTGCTGAGGCCTTTCTATTCTGACTTAAAAGGATACTAGCATTTTTTCTGTGAGTGTAGGACACTATCTAAGCATGACCTTGAAACAATATTTATCGTAATGAGCTTTACAGATTTAAAATGTATCATTTAGAGCTGTGTCATGTCATCTTGACAATACTGTCTTTTATTAAACCAGAAGTTTGGGCTGGTATCTGTCTTTTAGGCACCAGAACTCTTTACCTACTTACGTTTTCTTGTTGTTAAAATGCATTTTGCACTAAAATCCAAGACTCATCTTTCAGAGGGAAACGGGTTGGGTTTTCTTTTACTACATACCTTACTGTACTATAACAAGATGAAAGTAAAAGATTTTACCAAGATATGCTTTAGAAAGGTGTCAAAATCTACACAACTGAGTAAAGCAGTTGCTATCATCCAACTTTTGAAGTTTCTTGGAATTGCTCTACATGAAAATATGTATTTAACTTGGAAGTCTTTTGAAGAGCCATAGACACAAGCATATAATAAGAAAGCTGTTCCTGGTAATTTGGGGAATTGCAAAAGTACAATTTCTATCCAACTTAATATTATACTAGAAATACTAGAAAACTTCCAAAAGACTCAGTGGCAGCTTATTTACAAATATACTATTTATAATTAATGCATTGATACAGAATGACTCTTATAAAAAAGCAAGGCAATCTTTTATATAGACATAACAATCAACATTACAATAATTCAGATTTAAAAGTACATTTCTGTAGACTGTTTACACTCTTGTTTAGCTTTTAACCACAAAATTAGTGTGGTCTGGTATTTTTCCACAGCAAAAGTCCTATGCAGTCCTGGTTAAGACCTAATCATCAGAATAATAAAAATAATTTTCTGATCTTTGCTATTGTAAGAACAAAACCCATTTGTAGATACCATCGTTTGTTTGCAATTGTCCTTATCGTGCCTTGAAGTTTGCATTGTGAAAATTACTGCCAACTGCACATTTCTAATTTCTGGCTAGAAGCTATTCTGGCATGTCTATTTGATACAACCAAGGTGGGATACTGCCTATATGAAAATTCTTAGTTGCATCAGGATATGAAGACTCTTCTGATTTGTACTCATTCAGAAATTTCTTTTTTGTTTTGTTCTTTTTTTAAGAAATAAATAGCCTCTTAGATTTTTCTAACTGTTAAGATGTATTTTTCAAAATCCCAGGATTAAAGATGAAACTTGAATTCCAGGTGACACTATGGGTTTAAGAGCTAACCAGATAGACAGTTTGAGTACTAATTTACTAAATCCTGATGTACATCAGCAAACATGACCTTCAAGAAATCTGAACATGCACTTTCTCACACAACATTAGCAAAGAGAAAACCTAAAACCAACAGAGGCACTGAAGTAAATACTCTACAACCCAAGTATCTTTCTAGAAAAAGAATACAGATTTCAAAGTTTCCAACAACATCTGGCAAACAGAAAAGTGCTAAATACACAACTGTGTGACCCAGCTTTACAAGCAGCATTTCCACTGCATTTCTACTAGACAACTTTGGTAACAAACTTAAATATGGGAGAGACTGAACTTTAATGGGTTTATACTAAAAGAAAATATTTTTTTGCAAAGAATTGCCAAGTAACTTTCTTTTTAGTAAATTTAAATGCAGTGTGACTGACATGAGTCACAATGGCAATTACTCATCCTTTTCATTATTTAACATATCCCTCATCTGCTTTACACCTTAGCAGACTTCCATAATACTATATAGTCTATAGTACTGTAAGTTAGCTTAAGTCAAGGCATGATTCAGGATACTGTCTTTATATGGCATGTGTATATGTACACATTTTTATGTACATGGGAAGAGAGACATACAAAATTTATATTTGTTTATGGGCAAGCAATCAAGGTCATGATTTTCACCCAAAGATTGCCACACTTTCCAATAGCATTTCTAAATTATTTCCCCCAGCATAGCAAGGGGTACAATTAATTAATACAAGTATCAGGGAATCATTTGTTTCTCCATCTTGTTTTCAAAGATGCAATAAAGAATTAATTTCTCCACCTTGTCTATGCTTTCATACATCTATAGATACACATATACATATATGTATGTATACACTCATCAGGATGAAGTTCTTTCCATTCATACACTAATCACATAAGCAAAACAAAATACTTATGCATATGTAAACCAGCATGTGTCCAACTGAATGTTACTGGCCACTCATTACAACTTAGAAACTGCACCAGTTAATTACTTATCCTGGAAAACGCAAAACTTTGTTATGTCAGGATGTAAGACTGTTCTGAATGATCAAAACAGCTGCATTTAAATGGAACTGTGTATAGATTTGAATATAAATCCATGGATGTACTTATATGGATTTATATGCATCTATTCCCAACACATGACATTTAATACTTAAAATTTCAGATAATATTCAAGAATTTTTCCAATTCTTCTGAGTTGACTTCCCCTGTACCAGAATTTCTCTCACACTGCTTTTATTGAAATCTCTCAAGACACTGAAAAAATAAACATTCACCTGAGAATGTATAAAATTAAACTCCTAAAACAGGGCTCAGGGTTATCTGGCATTTAACAACCATACTAGTACAAAGACAGTTTGAAAAAATATCCTGTTTTTAATATTGTAATGAATTAAAACATAGCTTTATTTATTCCTATAAGTGTAATGAAAAGAATAGTTTGTTTTTAAGCGAGTGTAACAAGCACTATTTTGGTAGCCAACCTCTTCACAAGAATTTATGTGCAAAAAGGTCAGAGCCAATCATACAGTCATTAACCATGTACCTTAACAAGGTGAATAAACATATTTACAAACTACATAAATTCAATCCCATCAGCTCTTATAAAAATGAGATTGAGGAGCAAACTGGGAATGACACCAAGATGCTTGAAAACACAAAAGGGTCACCACTTTTGTTTTAAGGAACCGTATTAATGAAACCAGTTTCCCCACGTGACCAGAGGGCACAAATAGGGATTTCAGGATATTCAGAAGTTAGATTACAGCCTTGATAATAAACATTTCAGCATCTTCATATTTTAACATCTTAATGCTGAGAAAGATAAACTTCAGGCAGAACTGTAAGGAACTAGCCTTTTATAAACTAAAGTTTTGACAGAAAAGCAACAGTAGAGGTAAAAAAAAAAATAGGGAGTGGGGACAAAGACAAGAGTGTGAGAAAGAACAGAACATTACTTAGTAAAATCCAGTGACATCTACAATAGTTTTACAGCATGTTTAAGCCCTCTAAGGTTTTATATCTCCACCTGCCTTCCATTTCAACTTACTCCTTAATAATGAAAAGGCATACAACAAAACAGAATGCAAATCGATCAAGGCAATACATCTAAGTGAGCATGCCTGAAAGCAAGAAATAATATTACCCAAACTTCTGCATATGAAATAGGTTTCCCATGGCATTGGTTGATTTGATTTTGTTCAAAAGGTACAGTCTAAGTCACACTACCTCAGCAGCAGTTCCAATGAGTATAAACTGTTCTTGAGTAACTGTGGAATGCAAACACCTCAAGCTCCTACTCTCCTGAAAAAGGACAGCTGACCCTACAAGTACACCAATAGTGTAAATCTCCCTGAAGCATCTTCTGCCTTTTAGACAACCAAGAAAGCCATGATAAAACTGAATGTCCACTACTTACAGTGTTTCTCTTGAGCTACCAACATCTATGCACAAATGAAAACGGTGCTTTTTTTTTTAATAGATTGTTTTAATACTGAAACAGATAGGATGAAGTTAAAAAAAAAAATCAAGATACTGAACTGAATTATTTTGAAGCAAGTGCCCCAGCTGTGGGGAAAA
This sequence comes from Ceyx melanurus, assembly GCA_024611195.1. Taxonomy (NCBI): domain Eukaryota; kingdom Metazoa; phylum Chordata; class Aves; order Coraciiformes; family Alcedinidae; genus Ceyx; species Ceyx melanurus. Next base: position 23,987 of record JANHGL010009418.1, on the reverse strand, counting down.
AGTGCATTTAGTTCAGCAGCAAAACAGCACAGTGTGAAGATATTGTGCTTGGACACAGAAGTTCCATAATGGAAGGAGGTACAAGGCAAGTCAAGATATAAAACCATAGTACATTGTTAACCAACCTCAAAACTTACATATATTGCAGTGTTTAAAAGTAAGACACATTCATTTATTGTACAAGGACTATAAGGAATCCTTAAAATTGCCTGTTGTAGTTTATGACTCAACATTGTAATAAAAATGTATATATATATATATTATTTCCTTGCCACTTAACTGTACTGTTAGACCTCATGGACTTGTTACTTCACAAAATGAAAACTGCTCTTCACTGAGTATATTCAACATTTTTACCAATCTGAAAAGGTTTACTTGTGCTAGAAAAGACCCAACTGCAAAAGGCTCAGTTCAGATATGTTATGCCTGCAACTGATCATTCAGGGAAGCAAGACTTAAAAGGAATTTGAGCTTTTTTTTTCCTTGTCTTTTTCTTTTGTTTTGACTGCATTCTTTTCACCTGCCAGTTGTTCTGATGAGTATATGTTTTTAGTATACAAACCGGTTGATAAAAAAAAAAATCATCAGCAGAGGCATATAAATTCTAGATATGATTGATTAAAACAGAGCAAATCAGAATAAAACAAAATCCAGTGATTTACTCTGACTGTAAACAATATAAAAACACCATTCGCTTCAAATCTCAAAATAAGTTAAAAGAAAATCTCAACCTCAGGACACATGACTCAGGTTTTGACACAAAAAAAAAAAAGGGAGGAAAACAGAAAAGTTCATTATATAAGGGTTATACATTTCTCTTAACTGAAAGTAAATCTAAGCAAAACTATTTTTGTCCCTTAAATTTAAACTTTGAGTTCATCGGCAACTGCTTTAAATGAACTGGCATTTCCAGATTATTCAGACAACTTCCATCAAATTCAGCAAAGAAAACCTAGACAAGCATTTTTACAGAATTAAAAAAAAATAACTCTAAATGGCTATGATTCCTCTATTAGCAGAAACACATAATGCAGTCTTAAATTTGCCTTTTTATATTATTTATATATTTATATATATATATAATATAATATAAACCACATATATTATATTATATATATACATATACAGACAATTACAACATTAACGCAGTTTATTTTGTACAGTGTATTGGACAATCCGATCAGCATCAGACCATGGCACGATATGGTCCCTGCATTTTTAGGAACTGAATGATGAAGGATGGTCCTCCTGCAACAATCTGAGGTGGAAGGTGGCTGAGCGGGCAGTTCTCAATACTCATTATTGACAGTTTGCTGCAGAGAGCCAGCTCAAAGGGAAGGCTGTGCAGATTGGGGTTGTCATTCAAATACAGTTCTTCCAGATTCTCCAGTGTACCTGGTAAGAATAAAATAATATGAGGCTGTTTTTTGGGTTTGGTTTGGGTTTTTTTATTCTCGCAGTTTATAACTTCAAGACAGAAGATTTAAGTCCACTTGAAAATTCTTTACTACATAGAATCTTGAGTAAGAGTCTCATCCAAACACCTGTTTTCAAGCACAGCAAGTTTTCTGTTCACTGGTGCCTAAGCATGAACCAAATTGCTTTACTTTCTCTGTAAAAATACCCATTACTACCTACAACTCCTTTAAATAACAAATGAACTGTGAACACAGCATAAGAGAACTGAGAGGGACTTCACTTTAACTGTTCAGCCAATATTTTTACAACTGCTGGCAGCATTCTACATCTATCTAATTAGAAAGGCCTAGAAAAAAATTATATTACACATTATCTATTATATATTTTTTAAATCTGTGACACACCTCTTATATAATTAGAACCCATATATTAAAGACCTGAAGCTGTAACTGTAATGCTCCACAGGAAGAAATCAGGAGAGATCTCTGCACAGCAGTGAACTTGTTAAATGGAACAAATGTGTGAAATTTTTTTCCCCAAATTCAAATTTACGACTCTACCACAGACAGTGTGGTACAGGTTGACCAGAATCTGGAAAAGACATCCAGTCCTATCTTAAGACATACAGTCCTCCACAGCAATCAAGTATCAAAGAAGTATTTTTGAAATACACTCCAAACACAGAAGTCCTTAAAACATTCCCCATTTTCCAATCTTTTATGCCATAACATCTCCTATAACCTAAAAGAATAATTAATCTCTCACAAGAGAAAACAGTAACCAGGGCTCAAGACATGGAAAACCAACAAAAAATAAAAGGCTTTAGAAGAGATAATGAGAAATGGCAGATAGCATGATAGTCATATCTGAACACATCTAACTATAATCTGTTAAAACAGCCAGCTTTAAACAACAAACGTTACTCCTACAATAGTATTTCAAGTGTACTTTCTGTTTTTTATTCCATGTCTTATTTCCACAGCACCCAAACTCTCTCCATGAACTTATGAACTAAATTAAAGTCCAGATTTATTGTTTTAGACTCTTCTCACACTGGGCACACACAAGATAAGCAGAAGCTGTAATGGTTCTTCACTAAAGATGCTGGGAGAGACAGACCATGCCCTCCCCATCTGCACATCACTGTTTCTGACCACATTTTGCCTTTTGTATCTTGTCCCATAATTTTTTCCTCCATAATAACTTAAGAGTTTAAAATTAGAGCATAAGGGCTCAGAATCATGCTCTGGACTTACATGTTTGTGACCAGATGAAAAAGAAGTGTGGGCTCTCAGTTTTAGATGCTCTGAATCCTACATAATCTGAATGTTTCAGATAGACAAAAAGAATATTAATCATCCCTTTCTTTCTGTAGTTTTCATCTTCTTCACTTTTGTTATTTCGTCAAGGTGAAAAACTATACGATGGCCTATAAACAGAAGTGTGTGCAGAGGCCTACCAGCAGAAACATTTGGTTCAGCTGTCTACACCTTACACAAGCTTTTTTGTCTATACCGTGGAATTAAGAGTAGGGCCAATGCATTTCCTTTCTCTTTCCAAGAACAAGTTAATGAAGAAGAGTGATTGATCATACACAAATTGTGTGAGAATTTGGAGAGAAAATTAATCTCACCATTCCAAGTTAATGTCTGTTCAGCTGCTTTCTGCAGAAGAACAGGAAAAAAAAAGCTAGACCATTTGTTTCACTCCATTTCATCAAGATAAAGATCATACACTATAGTGCTTTTCCTGTGGAACATGCTTGGGTCTAGCTAGAAGTTTCAAATAGTTTTATAGCTTTTATTTATGAGCACAGCAGATGCCTATCTTAGTGTCAGTAACTGCTTTGGTTCAGGCACATTGCATAAAATTAGAAAAAGGGATTTTACCAATTTCCTCAGGAAGGTGTGTGAGAAGATTCTCTCCAAGCCCAAGATGTGTCAGATTGGTAAGGTGACCGATACCTCTGGGAAGGGTGGTCAATTGATTATTAGTCAGAACCAATTTCTAAGGGGAAAAAAACACATTTTTAAAAACTAAATTACTTTTACTTCAAATCACAGCGAGTAACAAGATATATAGCTGATACAATAATGGATTCTACTCAACAGCATTTGAACAACAACAACAACAAAATCTACCCTTCAACAACATTTGAGACCGCTATTCAGTACCACTAAACATGAAAATTAAAAATATAAAAACTTTCATGAACATGAATGAAATCAGAGACTGTTCCTAAGGCAGTACTGTACTGATGATACAACAGGTACATGCTTCAAAATGTGTGTGTTTGATAGGAACTGATAAATCTGGGGAAGAATTAGTGGGGACAGATTATGGGTGAAGTTGCACAAGATTATTAACTTCTGGTTCTATGTCCAGGCCCAAATGTTTTCCCTTAACAAACTATCAGTAAATCAGTACAATGTAAATAAAGGACGTATGATGTTTATCTTGGCCAATTATTGTTTCACCTGCAGATCCTTGAGGTAAGCTATTTCATTTGGCAAGGATTCCAGTTTGTTTTCCTCTAGATCTAACTCTCGCAGTTTCCGTAGATTTCCAATTCCATGAGGAAGTTTCTTTAGTAGATTGTTGGACAAGATAAGAACCTAAAAAAAAAAAAAAATTCGAAACAATCAAACACACTGAATTTCTGTAACACAGTAAAGAACATATTAACACAGGATCTTTTTCTATTGTTGAGTAATTAAGTCCAAGATTAGCCTATATTTAAGCTATGGAGGCAAATGGAAAAGATTAAATAAAGTTTTAAAAAACAGTCAACATTTTTTTAAAGACTTTTGTTGCTTATCTGCCAATTGCCGAAGGAGGAAAAAGAGTGAGAAGATATGATTTTCTTCACCAAGATGCCAAGAAGCCTTTATTTATTAATGTACAGCTCTTTTTATACCCTTTTAACTTCAAGGTAATTGGACAAGAAGCCAGCCACCCCTGGGGTGATTGGTTGGGGTGCCACAGCACCCATAGTCAAAACATCTCTACCTTTTACAAACAGCTGCCACCAAGGTCACAGCTGGTGGGAGTCTTTGCAATCCCACAAGAAGGAAAATTCCAGGCAGTAGTTCTTTTAGCATCCACAGACATTAATGATACAAATGCATAGATTTGAGAGAATATTTCAAATATTATTCTATGTAATAATAAATCCACACTAAAATAAAGACCACCTTATTTTTTAAAATCAAAAAAGAAAAACAATTTCTTCCTGAACTTCCCTATCATTTTGTTATGCTTCCTTATACATAGTCATAATCATACTTGACATTATTTGCTGTGCTTGCCAAAACCTCCTTAAAAAGCTTCATACTTCCTGTTGTCCTGACATCCCAGCAGCAAGTAACCATACAGGTCAGAACACCTAAGCAGAACACTGCATAGCTATCCACTGGCATTCCAAAATGTTCTCCTGTCACACACCTGCCCCTGCTACAGTGTTATCCTCTTGGTTTTCTCCTCTAAATTGGAATTATACATATGCTAGGTTCAAGAACTGTATCTTATTTTCAATACCAGTTAAAAGACTTATAACACAAGCAAATTAACAGGGGTTACATTAGTATACCTTTTTTCTTCCAGAGAAGTTTTGCAGTCATTAGAAGTAATAAAACCTCATAACAGCAAGTAGTAAGGTAATTACTGATTAAACAATACTGTTATCTAGTTACTTAACCTGGCACACTGAAACACAAGGGTATGAAAGAGCATGCAGTGTGGGCCCTCATCCTAGCCACATATCACTACTGCCTGCTAAGCCAGTCAAGGTTGAAAATGCCTGGCTGCTACCAATCACAACTCTCACCAGCTTCATGCAATGTGGAAACAGACAGGAACAGAACAGAAAACAAGGCTAAAATCAAAGTGAAAAATCAAAAATAATAAAAGCATTAGAACAAGCGGAATTTCAGTGGCCTTTATGTGCTACAATGTTCACAGAATAAGAATATTAATGTTTTAAGTGTATCAAGAAATAAAGGAAGGAACAGAAAATATTACTTAAGTGTGACACAGCTGACCTAACACTGCTGTGGGAACCTTCACTTGTGTAAACATTGCCCAAATAGTCCTTTGTATTTAATTCTTTAATTTCAGAGAAAAAAAAACAGTGCTCATAGGTCTGGACTGTGCAGCTTGTCAGCTTCAGCAGCCAGCAGACCATCAGTACAACCAGTTGTTAGAGGTTACAAACTGCCCAATTGCATCTATCACAGCCTTAACTCAAAGGAAACTGGGGCACTAAATAGCTATTACTCTGACATAACATTTTTGCCCCAAACTACAGGAATTATTAATTATTCAGAGCAGCAGCCACACTAGAAATTTGCAATGTCAAATCCACCATTTGATATTGTACTTTAACAGATTGTTCCAGGAAATTAACAGGCAATTAACTTTGGTGATAGTACCTTGGGAAACAGGACGGGGGGACACAACAGGTTTAGTTCATGGTTTCGACATAAAAGTTCTCCTCCCTTAAAGGATGAGAATTCCTACCCAACTTCATATAAGGTTCACAGCATGAATGCCTACATACAAGGCACATCTGGCTGTAGATCATTTCATTAGGTTTTTCTGATTCCTGCTGTTTCCATGCTGGTCTCTCCAGGAATAGAACTGAGTTCAGTATCACTGCATTTGTAACACTTTCTGGTGAGAAATTTTTTCTTTCTACATAGTTACAAATATGTAAGCACTTAGGCCTTTGTGGACAGACACTCATCTAGATCAAAAACAACAACATTTAAGAAGCTGTTTACAACAGCCATAAACAGATGCAACATAGCATATATACACATACTTATTTGGCTTTATTTGACCCAAAAGTAATACTACTTAAACCTATAGTAGAGAACGCCTGTTTGTAAGGATTCACTTAACTGTTCTTTTATACTCTTCTCACCTCGAGAGAAACTAGTCCAGATACATCCTCAGGGATTTTTGTGAGCTGATTAGTCGCTAAATTCAGTTCTACCATACTAGTCCAAGTCCCGAAGTCCAAGGGGAGAGAGGTCAGCTGATTGTCCTGTGATTGAACATATCAAACATTTAGGGTCTGTTCTTGTAAGAAGTTGGCAAGGCATATGAGGGATTAAACAATCTGTTTACAAAATACTTCATAACAAAATAGTTGATCATTAGAGAAAAAACAAACACTGATAATTGGCCAGATATTTTATAAATTCCTCCAAACATAATAGAGAGTCCTAACCTAGAGTTACAGAATTGACTCTGTGTCACTAATATGAATTTAAGAGGAAAAATTAGAAGTACATAATTATTAAGATTTCTTGTGTCCCAGTAGTTAAAAGATTTTTATTTTTCTTTTTGTCCTTTCTTTGATGAATACAATGGAAGTTGGGAGAAAAAGAACATAAAATTCACCATAACTTACAAAAGCTGATGCCAGAAGTGCTGGAATCCTAAATTTATATGGAGTTGACTCCAAACAAAATGGACAAACAACAAAAACCCACACCAAAACATACAGAAGAAGAACAAGGGAAAAAAAACTTCCAAATGATCAAGGACATATACCTTAATGACTCAGGGTAAAAACATCTGAAATTAATTTGAACATCTTACTGCTCAAAATGTTGCTACAATATTTGATCTAGACCAGATACCACAAAAATCTAAAAAATAATTAGTTACAAACAGGTATGTGATGGTTTTAATGCAAATTGAGATTCCATTTGTGCCAAAAAATACTCTAAAACAGTAGCTAATGTTAGCTACTATGCAAACATTTATTTTAATAATTTAAGAACTCAAACCAAACCCATTCATAGAAAAACATTATATCTTTTCTCTAGTTCCCTTCACTCTAAATGTACGTAGCACAGACTTAAAAGTTCTTTTTCCATGCTGTGCAATTTCTGCCCAAAGTCTCCAAACTTAGATTTTGAAACATTATATTCCAAAAAAGATCTTATATGTAATGTTTATAATCTAAACTGTAACGGGATGCCCCATGTGAATATCCAAGAACTTTCCAAACAATTTTATTTCCATTGTTCAAATTCAAGCACATGTGGTAAAAGCTTAACTCACAAAAATAAAGACAAATTAATAACATCTTGATAGTACATTTTTAAACTAATACTAATGAGTATGAACTAAGAATGTTCATATATGTGTCAGCAGCAGCATCCACTTCGGTGTGATAAATTCCTTCCTTGTATCATTAAGCTTGCCAGAACTCACAGAGCAGCAAACAGTGCTCCTCATTGATTTTACACACAGCAGTAACGTTTCTGTGTCTCACCTTCATATTCAGCTTACTTAATACTTTAGCTCTAGAGAAAATTCCAAAGGGAATTTTATTGATGCGGTTGTGCTCCATATTGAGAGAGTAGATTGTGGAGAACTGGGATGGGCCACCCACAGGATAGGACTGGAAGCAGTTCCTGGCCAGTGTTAAACTAGTCAGTTTGACAAGGCTGGATAAAAGACCCTGTAGAGAGAAGAAAACCACCCAGAAACTTAGGACAGATTTATTTAACACATCTCTTTTCCCTTATGGGTCTAATTAGAAATGGTTTTTTCCCCCCTCAAGTCCATCCCCCAAATAAGTGTTGCAACACACAAACCAGTGTTAGATTTGATAAAACGTCCATCAGCAACAGCCATCAGCCTTCACCTTATTTCCCCCTTTCTCCTTAAATACTGCCAGATACCAAAAAAAAAAAAAAAAGGCAAAGCAAACATATCACATTTAAAAGCACCAGTTTAAGAAATTTTGTAACTCTTCTCCAAAATAATTTTTTTTTTTACTAACACATTACTACATTTTGGGCAGCTGACAGAGGTAAGGGCAGCGGCTGCCAGGCACAGTCAGCAGACTGTCCATCCTGAGCAGCAGACCCGGCCTCGGCCTACGCCAGCCCACTGCAGCCCATGCGGTTGGGATGCCTGGGCCAGAATCACCTGCACGCACTGTTTAGCAAATGGGTACAAATTTCATTACAGTCCAGAGTGATCACATCTGGTACAACTTTCCTTTTAGGCCGTAACAGTTTCAAATAATCAGACAGGACAGAAAAAAAGAATAGGAAGATAAAGGTTTGGAAATTTCAGGGGGTTTTACCCCCACTTTCAAAATATTCCTGAATAGTTGTTATGCCAGTTTTTTGTTGGGATTTTTTTTTTTATCCTAAGAAATGAAAAACAATAAGCCTGGAGTTAAACTGGATAGCAATGGTTGTCCACCAAATCCAGTATCATTTCACTTCACAATCTACTTAGACTCCAAAATCTCAGCAGTGCAGATCTCAGAGTTTATCTGTTAAGTTATGTAGCAAACACATTGCTATAACTGTGGGGATGAATAATGAGATCTAAATTACTGCTGAAGCATCACCTTTGCTTATTACTATGACAACATGAATTCAGCCCTATTTGCTTAAGTATCACAGAAACTGGAGATTAATGCATAGCATTACATGCCATACATAATGCAACATCTGCAATCAGGAATGAGCAGTAACAAGATAACAATTCCAAGCATATTCCTAATGCCAGTATTTCTGGATTGCAATTGCAGTGCTATTTTCACTGTAAAAGCTCTAAGAAGAGCTTTGCTCTTTTTCCAGGAAAGCTTTGGCTACCTTTCTAAATAGTCTATTAGCATTATTATAAATAAAACAGGTCAAAATAGGGACTTGTGTACATGATATGGCTAAAACTTTAAGTACCGAAATACAATTCTGGGGGCTCTTTGGCATATATGAGTGAAACAATTTCCCCCTAAAGATAAAATAATGGATCTTCAAATAAGTATTAATCTAACCTAATCATTAACTAGGATAATCTTTGATTAGGAAATACTGCTCCTAGCTATACTTTAATTAACAGACATTCTTTGTCCTAGGGTTAGGCAGTCCCTGTGCTCTGTTACAAACACACTTTATTGCTTCAAATGGTTCTTGACATTTCAAAATGCCATTTTTGAAGTCTGCCTCCATAAAAAAATATTAAAAATATGTTAGCTAATACACTAATAGCCTAGAGTAATTAAACACATTTGAACAGATGCAAGAGAGCTTTGGCAGTACAAAAAGAACAATACTCTTATATCTACAAGAGCTGTGGCAGTGCTGCCTTCTCCCAGCCCATCCTTTTAAGATAAAATATTTATTAGGCATTGTGTCAGCAGCTTCAGCTAAGTTTTGAAATTCAGACGTTTCTCCTGCAAATAGAGCTCTTTGTATTATAGCATGGAATGTTTTCCTTTAACAGATTACAGTATTAACTATACAATTCTGCAAGGTAGCAGCTAAGTGTTAACATACTATTGCCAAATATGCATGAACAAGGCAGCACAGTCACAAAGGGTGTTGTATTATGACTGAACATATTTCAGAGCAACTAATCACCCCTTATATTAGCTTTTTCTAATTAATACTGTAGCTGCTTTTCTGATGTGTCTGGGTGGGGTGGGCTAGCTTAGATCTCATCTTAAAAAGAGCCTGGTGGCTTTCACTCAGTAGCATATTCTTACAGTTTTACCCAAACATTTATTAAATTTTCTTTTTTAAGTTAATCATTCTGGAGTTCAGAAATTTATCTGAAGTAGTTACTGCTTTGTTACTAAGAGTACTTTGCCTAACTCCAAATGCATTTTATCTTCTTTCTTCTATGTATAATTTCCTATATACCTCTTAAAATAACTTTTTAACTCCTTTTATACTTAAAACTTTTACAGCTTGAGGGGGTGGGGATAATCCCTTGGGAAAGCAGCCTGGACCATCATTAAAACAGAATAGAACACAAACTCTGTGTTGTGTCCTGAAGCCTTTACCTCCAAAAGTTCCAAAGGAACAGAAGAAATATCCAAAACAAGAATCCAACACATCAGATTTTCTCCTGTCATCAGAGTAATTCTTCCTAAGCACTAATGCTTCAATTCAGATGGTTTTCTCTGTGTGTTTACTAGCACCAAAAGTATACAATATGCAGCCAGGCATCTCCCACACTGCTGCTCTGATAAACAGTCTCAAGAAACTAAGAAAATGAAAAGGTTTAAAGGTATAACCCAGCAGTTGAAATAGTTTCAAAGTATGCAAACATTAAAGCTGTATTTTAAAAACAGTCTGTAACCAAACAGCTATCCAGGACTGTGAAACTGGAGTCCACTGAGGCGAGCTTCAGACAGCTCTACAGGAGTATACAAAAACATGGAGATGCACTGAGGACTAGAACCTTCTGCCTCTTCAACTCAGAGCTAGCAAAGCACTCTGTTCAGGGAATGCGTTAATTGCAGAGGCTTATAAGGTACTTATAACTATGGACATTTCCCTTGGTCCCTCACTAAGCTTGAAGCAAGAGAGACTAAAGAAAGACAATCAAGTACAGTAGTTATCAAAAGAAAAGCAAGAGAAGAAATTTCTCTTCCCTTTCTCATATGATATTTACAGAATCACTAGAAATTGAAATATTATGAAAATGTTTATTTTTCATAACTGATAGAAGGTGTGTCAATGAGTTGCCAGATGATACCACATTGATGTCAACAGTACACTTTTCCAAATTAAAATGAAAATGATGAGGCCAAGTCTACTCTCTTAAAGGTGAATCTTGCCTTAATTAGATGGGGAAAGATACCATTTTTCTGCTTCCTCCTCACCTCCATGAAATACAGTCAGAAACACTTATCTAACTTGAGTGGTAGGAACCTGGAGTTAATGTTTAAGGTCTTCTAAAGAGACAGGACAGCAAATACAGTCATATAAATGCTCCCACTTTTGACTGAAGTTATATGGCATCAGCTCTTCTATACTAGTTAGATGCACCCAATACTTAGAGAATTGCAATATTTCACATTACACACACATAGATTAAAACAAAAGGTATTTCTCAGTTATGATGCAAGACAAAATAATTTCATGTGTTCCAATCCCTCTACAAAACACTGACACCTTACAAGAACATTCCCTCCCCTGAACACTCCCTCTAATTCTCACCTCTGGTAAAGTAGAAATGTTGTTGTTTTCCAGGTTCAGTTCATCAAGTTCACTGCATTTTGCTAAAGACTTGGGAATTGCTGACAGTCTGTTGTACCTCAGGCCAAGACGACTTAGACTGGACAGATTTCCTACAGGTAGGAAACAGGTATTAATATTTCATTAGATTAACTCAAAAGCACAGAACAAGGTTTGAATTCTGATTCTTCTGGTGTGACACACTCTACACTTCAAACTTTTCATATGGTGAAATGGAGCTATCATCCCAAACCAAGCGATACACAGATGTTCAATGCAGCTTGAAAATTTCCCATCTGAAGCTCCCTTTAGCTCCAACCTTTACCATCTAAAAAGTGCTCCATACAAAAACCAACTTATTAAGGATGTCTGTTAACTATTTGGTGCTGAGACATTTAGACTTGACTGCAGATAGCAAGACCTTGAACTTCACTGAAAAGTCAACCATCAAATAGTACTAAGAACAGTGCTCAGTATTCTGGCTTATTCCCGCAATCCACAAATGTGCCTGTGCAGATGTGTACGTTGTACTAGTGGAACTTGTGAACATATTAACATAGTCTATCAGTTTCTTGCAAAAAATTGCTATTTTATGCTCATTTTTACAACCACTCATGGCATAAAACATTTGTTCTGCAAACTGAAGTACCAGAAAGGCAGATTAGAAAAGTAAGATTTAACAAATAGCAGCAAGAATAACCAGAAATAATTTAAAAAGATGAAGGAAGCTTAACATGTAAGGTCTAACTTCTCAGTAAATGAAGGCTATATTAATGTCTATGCATACATACATACTTATACAAAGGTTACTGGAATGCAGAAAAGGAATAAGCAAATGGAGTGTATGAAATATGGTTGGAAGCAAAGGATGAAACAAAATAAAAAGAAATAGAGAATGAAAATGAATACAAATGCTACAACAGGATCTCCTAGATCAAGTCTCAATGGAAGTGGCAAAATGTATCTTTCCTGAACTAGGTCAAAATATACTGTAAGAACATGGTCAGAATATACTGTAAGTATGACCCTACATCACTGGGTATATAGGAATGAAGCTAATTATTAAAAAAAAAAAAAAAAAGGAAATTGTCAGTGTTGCATGATTCACTATAGTTAATAAAAGGCAGATTCACAAGACCTGTGAAGGTAAAACAAAAACATAAAACAAAAGAAAAACAAAGATAAAATCCAACAACAAAAAACAAACCACACACACACAAATACAACAAACATAAGCAAACAAAAAAAAACAAACAAACAAACCCCAACAAAACAAAACAAGCAAACAAAAAAAATAAAACAAAACAGGGAACAAAACTTATCCATGTATTCAAATTAAGAAAGAAAAGAGGATGGGGATTCAGTGCATATCTGATATTTAGTTAGCAAGCTCAGCAACAAATTTCACTTAATATCTATCATCAGTAACTAAAAGTTAATAAGTATCCACCTGGAGCTGCTTAACTAGAAGTACCTAACATTGTGATTTTTGTTTTTTAAGTGCTTTTCTCTGAGCAAGTACAGAACTAAATTGTGAAAAAGCAGCAGTCTTCCCTTAACCAAAAATGTATTCAAAACCCAAAACTATCAATATTGAATAAACCTTCATCTTTTGAGGAAAAGTCCTACGATAAGTATACATGCCAAAGAGAATAATTAAGACCTATTCTGATCCCACAGTCTACTAGTATAAAGATGCACATTTGTCTGTAATGTAGCTATTTCATGATGTATTTGGTGTGAACTGGCATTGCTGGCTGCATAGGAAAATGGCCTCACTTCACATGACTGACATCCTATCCTAGACATCCAACCAAGATCATTAGGCTTCATCATTCTAGGGATGACCCCAGCACATCCTGACTGCATTTCTCTGAATTCTCACACTCTGAAGAGAATGGAACATCTCCCTTATGAGGAAAGGCTGAGGGAGCTTTAGCTTGGAGAAAACTGAGGAGTGGCCTCATTAATATTTATATATGTAAATGATGAGTGTCAGGAGGATGGAGCCAGGCTCTTCTCAGTGTTATCCAATGATAGGACAAGGGCAATGGGTGCAAGGTGAAACTTAGGAGGTTCCACGTAAATGAGAAAAAACTTTTTTCACAGTGAGGGTGCAGACACCAGAATGGGCTGCCCAGGGAGGTTGTGGGGTTTCCTTTTCTGGAGCCATTCAAAACCTGCCTGGATGCGTTCCTGTGTGACCTGACCTGGGTGACCTTACTCCAGCAGGGGAGTGGGACTAGATGACCTTTTGAGGTCCCTTCCAATCCCTAGCATTCTGTAATTTTGTGATTCTGTGAATTATGTAATGCTTTACTAACAAAATGAATTACAAACTTTACACAAAATAAAGTATCAATCTACTATTCATTCTTACTACTTAGACCCTAAGCTAGATGCTGATCCAGATTTTTCAGGCAAAGAGAACGACCAGGCAATGGCTCTAGCAGACAGCATAATGCCAACTGTTGCTTAGCAATACGTCGTTATGCCAAGACCCAGATGGTGAGACAGGTTGTATGTATATGGCTCTTCCTACCAGCAACGTGGCATTTCAGAAAAATGAAACAAGGCAGCCATTAGAGAGAGTCAAACTGTACCACAATTTTCCAAGAGAGAATGACACAAGTCGTCTGTCCTCATGGCATTATCAGAAAGGAAATCTAAATAGGAGCTCCAAGTTATTTTTTCTTATGGTAAGTAGCACTTCTTAATAGAACTTTATCATTGTTTCTCTAATAGGTATCTTTCTCTTCCATGGGAAAGTCACACAACGGTCTAGCAGAATGGATGGCACATCCAGCATGTGCCACATTGCCTATTTTACACACCACAGCAGTAGATACAGCCATTCCTGACAACAAAGACAGCAAAATTTCAGCTGCAGCTTCATCAGCACCTCTCCCACTACTCCTGGAGGGCTTTCCTACACCTACACCCAGCTGATGCAGGCCTTGTCATTTTGAGCCAGAATTTATTTATAGCTATTTTTTTTGCCATTTAGTCTTCTGTCAACAAGGCTCAGATAGCTTTTCATCCTCAGAGTTCATATTCACACCTCATTGTGAATGCATCATAATGAGAAACATCAACATTTTTCTTCACATACTGGACAAGCCAGGTCTTGGTCTCCTCATCATCCAAAAAAGGATGATGCTTAGTGTGTTAAAACTTACTTTACTTTGGTTTTTGAAGTATTGCATGGTACAATTATGTGAATACTTTCCTCTGTAGTCCGTGAGCCAGCCACGGGGCAGCTGGCAAACACACTCGGGCCTCCTCACCAGCTCCCTGATCACTGTGACAAACTCCAGCTTATAACAGAAACTCTAAAAGTTGCTAAATAGCAACTCTGTGCACTGCACAATCAAAAGTGATCCCATTTACAGCTCCTTGACCTCAGGATTATCTAGATGATATTCATATTCAGAGCTGCTTTACAGTGTCTGCACTCATCTCCATCTTCTCCAGTTTAGCTACTGGTTTCTAAGATGGTACCATACTAGGTACTCCACTAACAAGCTAACAGGTTGTCTAAGAAATAAGGTGAGGAAGGTATCAACTGATCACAATCAACTCAGTCACGAGGATCATTTGTGGTTGTACTTCTCTCCCAGAAACCATACCTCAGTGGCTCCTCTAAAGCAGCTGCTTGCAGGCAGAATGACTCAGAAAATGCAGCACTAGATGTTCATGACCTTGACAGTTTGATAACCACAGCTGAAAAGCAGCTATTAGCAGGAAAAGCAAGTTTTGCTTGTAAAACCCTTTCTAACCTGTTTTTTTAGGGAGCCCATTAAAAAAAAATGCAGGTGGAACCTAAAGGGCCTTTAAAGAGTTGAAAATTGCATAGGAGAGATGAGACAAGCTAGAGATGGTCAGCTATAGATAGAGATTAAACACCACATTCAAATAAATCAACAGTGCTCCTAGTCTTAAAACAGCCATAAAACTGAAGATGCCTGTATCACACTTCGTACTTATTATATATGAGATTTTCCAGATGTCAGCCATTCTCCACAACAACTGTTGAATAGTTTCAAGGATTTTTAGGTGAAAGGGGCTGTTGACATGTTTAATCTAATCTCTTGCCAGAAAGCAAACCATTTTTCCTGATACCTGTAGAGTAAAATGAAAGGCTTTGGATAAACTGTTTTAACCTCCAGTTGTGCTCCACAAGCAAAGACAACGTCTACCAATGTCCAACACTGCCTGGCCAGACACCTTGAAGGTGATTTCAGTGAACATGTTGCAGAGGAAAGCAGAACAAAATCCTAAAGTCATTACTCATCTGATATGGGGGCAACTCCTTCCTTAAGCAAGGCCTATATTTTTGTATGATTTATATGAATGTAAATTCATGTTGCCAATCACTGAAGAAAGGTCAAATCCTTTCCAGAATCTGCAGGGCTGGATCATCCATAACGTTTCATATGCTCTGGCTGAAGGATGATGTTTTAGGAGAATTGGGGATGGGGAAAGAAAGGTGATGGGTATAGGAAGGCAACCACTCAAGAAAACTGCAGAAGAGATTCTCTCCTGATCATAACTGCCGAAGCCAAAGCATGAAACGTAATTATACTCTTCCAAATACAAAGGTATAGTGGAACACAACACAAAGCATGACTTACAAACTCTGGGTTTTACTGGTTTAACAATAAAATTCTTATTGCATTTTTATTTTTCTTTTCAGCCACCAATACTTTGATATACCAGGCCAGAGCAGGAGGCAAATTCAGATTCACAATTTACAAGAGTAAGCAGGGCCCATAATTTTTTTTCTGCTGAAACCAAAGTGCATTATCCTCTTTACACAAAGTCTAGGAATTCTCATAAAGATGTCATCTATTAGAAAAGCTTTTTAATATTAATTTAAAATTAATCTCTACCACACTTACTGTTTTAATACCATTTGAAAACAACAGATTTCTCTCTATTTTCAGTCTAACTGTATCAACCAAAGACAGGTTTTCCCCTCATTATTTCAAGATTAAGGCTAAAGCATGACCATGTCAGCAGTTATTTATTTTTCAACTCTAATCCAAGGCCACAATCACTGCACGTGTGTGAAAGATGCAGGCAAAATTTGAGTCACAAAGTCTTGTTTATCTGATATGTAGCACACGTCTCACCTGCATAAGGCTGGAGAGCGCAAACTCTTCAGTGACACGTTTCTGAAACTGTCTGATCTATGAAAATTCAAATTAATCTGTGTTCATCAACATTCATGTAACTAACAGACCTGTTTGTCTGCATTCTGATGTCTTTCTTTTAATCACATCCATCATGACTGCTTCTTACATCAAGAAAGACTACAGACTTTTTCTTTCTGCAGTATACAAATCATTCTAAAAATGCTGTGCTGCAGTTATATCTGTACAAACTGGTCTTCATATCTAATTACTGTGTGATGGTATGTAAATTCACTAAAATAAACTGTACCCATCCTAGTCTTACCAGGAAGACAATCCAACCAAAATACAAAATATTTTCAGAAATATACATAAAATAATAAACTCGGAATTAATAAGCCAATAGAAGCTATCCTAATTTTTCAAGAAAAGCAATATGTATGTATTGAACTTTAAACAGACTTGTATTGGAGATTTGTTTATTAAAAACACATACA
Organism: Ceyx melanurus; assembly: GCA_024611195.1. Classification (NCBI taxonomy): domain Eukaryota; kingdom Metazoa; phylum Chordata; class Aves; order Coraciiformes; family Alcedinidae; genus Ceyx; species Ceyx melanurus. The sequence continues at coordinate 6,932 of JANHGL010009418.1, read as the reverse complement.
AAAAATAATTTACAATTAGCTGAAAATGATATAAAAATACAAAACCACATTGCAATAGAGTCAAAAGCAATATTTTGGACTTTTTTGGTGCTATCAATGAAAGTGTTTCATTTTACTCAACTCCTACTTCATACAGTATACACAAAGCAATTGAAACTTGTTTCATTTATTTTTTTCTTTGGTAGTCTTATTTTCCTTTTTATCTGATTATTTAAAACCTTTCTGTGAAATTAAAGATTTATATAAATGTAACTCACGTTGTAAGAACAATAACTAACTGGCAATGAAGAAAGAAAAACATTAGCCTTTCCAAAATTATAATATTTTTAGGTCTGTATATAGAGAAAAATATATAAAATGTACAACACATGAATATACATTTATAACTTAAGTTAATTAATGAATGTGAGAATTATTGTATGCAGACCAGAGATCCACCTCTTCTCTCTGGAAAAAAGTACCCAACAGCAGATACCAAGAGCACCTAAGAAAAGGGGAAAGCACACTCTGAAACTTTCCCAAGACCTGGGGAACAGTGTGTGGCTCAGAGCTTCCCAAATTTAGAAGCAACAGATAATTTTTTCTTCTGCATAATTGTCACATTGCCCTGTGAGCTTTTACCATCTACAGCAACCTGCTTGAACACCAAGACCTGAGTGTTCCCTACCCATCACATGCAGTACAGTCTGATTTTTAATGGTGTGAGGTTGACATCTCACAGCTTTGTCTCATCCCTCCTGTTGTGCCAGTGGAGGAGGTAGTGAGCAGACATTTCCCACTCACCATGTCCTCACACTCACTATTTTCTAATTTCACCTCTCTACATTTACTAAGTCTAGAATTGAAGCCAACAAGATCCAGAAGCTTCATTCCTTTATGAGACCACTGTAAGAACTAGCAAAGGCTTGTAACTCAAAAATGTGAAGAGTGGGAGCCACTGCTTTCCACCAGATAAAGAAAAGGCCAGGCTTACTGTGATTACCCAATACTAGCAGAATCTAATTAAAAATGTGTCATTCACAGCACAGACCAAGAACAAAACCTTAGACAAAGCACTGAACACTGTTCAGATCTCCCATGTCAGCCTATAGAAACAGATGTGACCCTGCAAAGTACTAAATGCTCAGAGGTCATCTGCTTAAATTTTAAGATTATGAACATTACCATTGAAGTTGGAGCAGGAGTCTAAGCACTTTGCTCCCTCAGAATGGTGATTATTTAGTAACATAAAATCCATCAGTCACATCTGAACATCTCCCCTGAGAACCAAGAAAGCTGCAGGTGCTCTGATGAGTCTCAGTGAGACCATCACATTTGTCAGACATTTCAGAATAAGACTTTTCCAGTTTTTCTTGAGCCTGCCATTCCATTTGTAAAGTATTTCCACTTTTCTACAGAAATACCCTTACCAGCACTTCAAGGGACTTAAAGCTCTCATTCACAATTTGTGTAGCCTGAGCTATACCAATTACATATGGCTGGTTCTGGTCACAACGCCTTATGAGTTACCAACTGTATGTTTTAAAAGCACAACAGTGCTTTCAGAGACACTGGAACTGAACGGGTTAGAAGTCTAGTCTGTAACATGATTTCAACCAGCAAAAATGGCAAAGCTACTCCACATCACCTCTGCTCTCCTTAGAGGTGCGATTTCAGCCTCTGAGCTGATGTCGCAGCGAAGGGCAGGAGTGTAGCACAGGGCTTTGAACATGCCTCTTGTTTTCCTAACCATCTCTTCGGAACTGTGCCATGTCAGACACTGGAAAGTGTGTCCAGTGATGGAATTTTTTGTACTTTTAAAGCATCATTTTGGAACATTTACAACTGACTATTCTTTTTCTTATTAAAATGTCCATTTCCTTAAATGTCCATGAATATGGCACATTTGACTATAATCAAACTACACATGTAAACACAGAAAACCAGAAAATTACACAAGAGATGAAGAATCTGGTTGGGTTTATTTTTTCAAAGCTGTAATTCTGTTTTTGTTTCATTTATCTCCCAAATAAGTGTTTCTCTGTTTTTAAATAAGAAATTGTGAACACATTTCTACAGAACACTAAACATAAAAGTTCAAAGAGGGAACACTCAGTATGTTTGCAGCACAAAATTTTCTAAGCTCACTTGTATTCCAAAGAAACACTTTACTCCACCCAAAATTTGCTTTCTATCTCACAAGTCCAATTATTAATTTTAATATGAAAGGTATGTTCTTCACCTTCTTTTATGTTTTTTTTTGATATATTAGTGTGCCAGCTAAGTATACAGAGATAAGACATTGTGTAAATAGAAGTAGATCATCATTTCCCTCACTCCAAAAAAAACCAACATGGGGCAGGGAAAATCTGTAATTAACACACCAAGCAGCTAAGATTCCACTATGATTTTGATTCTAGACTCGAGACTCTTGGAATGTGCTACACCATTCCACAAAGCTCATTTTTCTTACAGGAAGTGATCTAATATACAAAGTACTTTACAATTTTCAATCAACAGAAATACAGATATGAATGCATTAAGCCAATATCTATAAAGCAAGACATTAAGTCACTTCCTGACAACTAATATCTAAAACCGACATTTGTTACTGCATGAAAGTCTGCTTATAAAATGCTAGTTGTAACAAGACCTTTGTACTTTTACAGAGTAGATATATTGGCTCTGCTACCTCTGTAATCATTGCTGATGCATAATCTCTTCCCTGCCACTCCCCTGCATGTCACCCTTCAACATCCCTGCCCTCACAGCTCCAGCACATTGCACTACACTCCTGTTACTTAGAAAACAAACATTTCCATTTGTTTTGTTTGGATTTTTTTAGATCTTGTTTTTTGTTTTGTTTAATAATAAGCAGATTCAGAAATCTTTCTGAAGTAAAACAGAAAGTTGGTTAGATAGACCAGCAGTGAATTTAAAAAGCATTTTACAAGGTGGGTTTTTTGAGGGAGGAAAGGGAGGAGGGAAGATGTCCTTTCTGAGGTGTGGGAAAAACAGAAAAGGAAGGTGGCTGTTGTTTTTCAAAGCAGTTTGACAAATACATCCCTCTGAAGAAAAACAACAGGCCTCCATCAAAACGGTATCAGGTGAGGGAGGAGGGGACAAACTTGGAGGTAATGGGAAGTCTGTTCCATAACAGGAGACTCATAGTACATTAAATACTTATAGTGAGCAAATGTGCTTGATCATTTTTGTACCCAGTCTGCAACCCCCACCCCAGTTTGACTGAACTGGGGAAACATTTAACAGTGCTTACACGTTAAGCGTACTGAAACCTGGCAGCGTGTAAATGTTGCAAGAAAAGCCAGTTGTGCCAAACACCAGGTAGATAGATATCTGTGAGTAGAGAAGAGACAGAAACAGGAGTGAGAGATGGAGAGGCTGGAAGGGGCATCTCGCAGCCGTGCGGAGTGGTGCGCGTCAGGCTGCCACGCGCCACTGACTCGCTGGGTTTTTCTGAGTACTCAAAGTCTCTTGCTGAACAATTCTAACCACAAAGCAAGCTGTAATCTAAAAATCAAGCCACAACATGCTTTAATGTTGAACCAAAACTGTGATGATTAAGAAATAAAGCCAGTGTTGCTGAACTGGCTACAGCTGCCTGTTCTGTAACATGCATAAATGTAGGTTGATCATTATCATTTAAGCTGGAGATTAATTTTTTTTTTCCCTTCAACATCTAATTCTGTTTGTAAACTATATGTGGCACAAATACCCATTTCTGATTTAAAGTTTTTACTCTAAACAGAAATGCTCAGCTGCTACACACCAGTCAATACAAACATATTTTCCAGTGGGGCAAAAACTGAAGCAATGGTCCAAGGCATGATGGCACACTGCTCTCCTACCATTATTCATTTGTCTTTGGTGGTTTGTTGAGCTATACAGCATTGATATTCAGCTGAGATAAGCATTTAAAGAGACAGATATATACATTTAAAAATAAATAACTTTGAAACACTATAAAGACAAGGCAATGGAAAAACAAAAGGAAGAAAACAGCAGAAATCCAGTCCAACCAGGTATGAATCTGACTCAATAAATCCACCTAATCTTACAATAACTTTCTGAAGAAAGAGATGAGTCTGAAGTACCTTGATTGCATAGTCAGCAAGTTCATATCTATCACAAATTACTGAACTGCCTAAGTAACTTTGTGCCTCTCCCACCCAGAGACCTTTTCCTGTAAGTACAAGTCTTGCAGCATACTTAGAAGCAAGACTTTTGTGGTCCTCTGAGTACCTCAGTGACTGACAGTCACTAAACAACTTCGTAAGTCGTACTTCTGTTCCACACAAGAATCAACAATAGTGGTCTGTAAGACCTTGACAATGTAAATCTCACTTGCTTAGAGAATTTTTTTCCCATAATCAGTAGTTTATCCAGAGAACTGGCTTCCTAAATATGACATGTAGACTATATATAAATTTTATTTAAAACAGCTTTCATTAAGATTTTCAAAATAGCTACAAAAATAAAGGCCGTGCTTATGAATTGTGTAAGTTAGATGCAAATTCCAGACGGAATGGGACCTCCAGAGTTTTAAAATACCATCAATTCTGGAAGGAAATTTAGCTCCAGCGGATACTTCATCAATGTAAACTCTGTTCAGGTCCAACTTTCTAAACAAAAAGCCACAGTAGCTCCACACTCACAATTTACTGCTAGAAGAAAAGCTGAGTGTTGCATAAATGGTTCCTCACTTCTGATATTCACCTGACTAAGCATAAAAGTACATTAATGAAATGTTCTGTAAAAATACTGTTTAACTGATGATGTTCACTTTCAAGTATGTTCTGGTAACAAATAAGAGCTTAAAAATCATTATGGCCTTGTTTCTTGTCTTTTTAAATCACAGCATGCATCTTTCTGTGCTGTTTAAAACTGATTTAATTAATTAGGAAAAGTCATATTCTGAAATCATCCAGGATGGTGTTTATTTCAGTCTATTATTCCCAGTTCAAGCTGCATACCGTTTATACTTTATTGCATTGGAAAATGATAACTTTGTAGATTTGGAAGGTTTTTAAAATTGTAATACTAAAGAGCATAAAAAAACTTTTTAGCTCTATTTTTCTTCAGCCACAGAGGTTAAAATTTTATCTGCCAAAGTATTACACTTCAGATATAAGTCTCTTAGCTTTTTATTCCTTTGTATGCCGAGTTTCATTACAGAATGGACAGACAAGCTGTAGACATTTACTCATAACCATGGAACACCTTCAATCAGAGTAAGAAGTGATAACTTTTTTTCTTTGTACATCTCATTCTTAGATAATGCTATACTCTGCAGCACAGCTAGATTTAATAATATAATTTAAGATCTAGAAACTACCTTTAAGGTAACATGCACACCTTGCTTTTAATCTCAGTGGTGAACCTACCTCAAGCTCAACATCAGTCGTTCTGTAGTCACCAACCAAACACTCTTAAATTTTAACTTAAAAGTTTTAATTTTTTCCTCTCACTGAACATTTTGAAATAGTGATTTATTTTCTCTTCTGAAGCCTCTTTACATACCTATGGTTTCTGGCAGGTCCAAGAGCTCATTGTGCTGCAAGTCAAGGTTGGTGATCTGCGTGCAGCTTCCAATCTCTTCTGGAAGATGTTCAAGCTGATTGTGCGCTACATCCAGCGTTATGAGGTTACACAACTCACCTAAAAGCACAGAAAGAAACAAAAACAGCAAGTTCTTTAATGTACAGCTCTAGACAATAACTTACACACAGACATTAATAGAACCAGACAGATTTAAGGATAATCTGAAAAAAAGCTATTGCTACCATAGAGTATACATACAAAGTAAGTCATTACAGGATCATAATTTCAGCAGTCAGATCTAAAACCTGATCAATAGCCTTTTATAACTCAAAGTTTTCATTGATTCTCTGAAGAAATCTTACTTACAGATTTTCTTCTAACAGTTCAAGCTGTGGAGTAAGAGTACCAAACCTGTACTTCACACTTGTACCAGGCTAACCAGAAGTTTAAAACATCATGGAATAAGTGCCCTGAGAAACTGAGATCTGTTGTTTTACTAGAAGTTACTTTCAGGCACAAATCAGCAATGAAGAGACATCAGAATTATTTGATGACAACAAAGAAACATGACAACACAGATAATCCACCCAAATTCCCAAGTGTTACTTTTAATAATTTTTAAAGAAAAGCATGAACATATGATATGTAAACAGTAAACATTCTTAAGAGAGATTATTTTATAAATGCAAGCAGAGCTATAGCAAATAAAAGTTTGAAATAAAAGACTTACCTGCTAAGCCTTTAAAAAGCTTGGATTTGCTTAGAGCACCAAACTGCTTAATTCCTGGTATTTAGACATTAATTTACATGGCTAAGCATAACTCTCTCTATACAGTAATCTATTTTCATGACAAATATCCTGTGTTCTGTGCAATAGCTTGCTGGGTTTCAAAAAGTGTGGGCATGAATACAGGTGTAAGCAGTCACATTTCTTGCATCTGATGGATGTGAAATTCATGCAAATGATTTTAACAGCTTCAACTCTGTAATGGTGAGGTCACTGTATTTGTGTAGAAGAGCATGACTCAGGAACAAATTTGGAAGAGGAGCAAATTCCTTTTGAGGAGCAAATGTCTATTTTTAAGCTTCAGTGTTGTATCTTTGACACGGTTCTTTTAAGATTTTCCCACAAGCCTGCAGGACTAGTTTGGGCACATTCTGAGATGTAGAGTGTCTGCCCATTAGATCAGCTGATAATCACAAATGGTGTTGTAAATTTAAATATTTTACGATTGAAGAATTCAGACTCTGCCTTCCGTTTCAGGCATCATGTAGGCACAATACTTACTATGGATCATGTAACAGTTCTGCAAGGCCAGAAAAAAAAAAAAAAAAAAAAAAAAAAAAAAAAAAAAAAAAAAAAAAAAAAAAAAAAGAAAACAAAAGAAGCA
>JANHGL010009417.1:323-50196 GCA_024611195.1 Ceyx melanurus | reverse complement strand
TGCAGAGTAGAGGGGGAGGAGAACCTCCCTTGACCTGCTGGACACACTTCTCCTAATGCATCCCAAGATGCCATTGGCCTTCTTGGCTGCAAGGGCACATTGGTGACTCATGCCCATCCTCCTGTCCACCAGGACCCCCAGGTCTCTTTCTCCAGAGCTGCTCTCCAATAGATCAGCTTCCAGCCTGTACTGATACATGAGGTTGTTCTTCCCCAGATGCAGCACCTTACACTTGCTCTTGTTAAATTTCATTAGCATGGATATGTGGGTGATGGGATTGAAAGGCCAAAGGAAAAAAAGATGGTCATTTAGTGTGTGATTTTTTTTTTTATGTATGCAGTAATAACATACTACTAAAAAAAAAACAAAGAGGAAAAAAAGAGAAAAAAAAATTCTACTTGCTTTAGTGAACAGAAGTGGGACCAGGACTTGAAGACTGTTCTGCATTTGTTTTTGTGTGGTTGTGATTGTTATGGAAATGTATTTGGGGGTGGACAGACTTGGGTTTAGGTGACCTTACTGAGTGCTGATCAGTTACCAAAGGAGGCATATGTTACTAATTTTTTTGAGAGTTATGAAAGAGAGTCCCTCTTATGGTGTATATATAAATGGACTTTCTTATCTCAATAAGGCTAGCTGCTTGAGGGAGTATACTCCGCAGGCAGGGATACTGCGAGAATTGATTTCAGCAATGATCAAATAGGTTTTATCTCATGAAATTGAGACTGCATGAAATTTTATTTTAGAGTATTGATAGTCTCTGCTGTGGGCCAGATGCAGTCCAGGCTGGCACAGCTAATTCACCTTGGCTGTGCTCCAGCAGAGCCTCCTGTTTCAGCAGAGTGGTTAAGTGTGTGCTTATCGTTAAGCATGCAGATATATCCTAGTGGTTTCACTGCAGCTCTGGACCATGGCTTCTTGACCAGGATCAGCTGCAAGGAGAACCTGTAGCATGTTCCTTCTCCAGGATTTCTTTCCCTGGCTTATGGCTGGGCCTGTTACTGGAGAAGTGATGGAGTGATACACATTTGGGTTTACTTTATTTTAGGGATTGGTGTCCCCTGCTGATCTCAGGCAACCACTGGGCTTGGATGAGGTGTTTGATTTGTAGGTGATGCCGGCCAGGCTCTTGGCTGTGGGAGGAGGAGATGTCATCCCTCTTGGGTTTCAGCATGCCCTTCTTGCAAAGGGAGGAGGCTCTTAATTAGATAATCCTGGGCAGGAGAACTGTGACAGACATGCACAGGCTTATTTGTGGCATGTTTGGAGCTGACTACTTGCAGGATGGCTTCATGAGTGCTCCAGAGTCCACCCAGGCACTGTGGCTATAGGCTGGGTCTCTGTGTTGTCAGTGCTCAAGAGACAATTAAAAGAATTAAGACATGTTTTGGAAAACAGATTGCCTTTTCTGTTTGAAGTTTCCAGGAAAGCAAAGCAACCTGCCCTTCCCCCATTTCATGTCCCACCTGTTTTGTTTTTGCTTTTTTTTTTTCCCCTAGAAAAATATGAAATTCATTAACATGCAGTGAAAGCAATGTAATGATGTCATCCTGATTTAAAATCTGTTTTAAATCTTAAAATGATGGAGCCAGAATTTAACTGCCAATAGCCTTGCTTTCGTGGGCACGAGGTAGACTGTCACCATTACTTGAACATCTCTGGTTTTAGTAGTTCAGAATCCTTTGCAACAGTGTCATTTGAAATGAAAGCAAGAAGAGATGCAGGAAGACAAAAAATAATTACCATTTTTCCTGTTAAAAGCCAAGCCCTGCTTGCTGTTCTGGGACATAGCTGCAGTGCCTCGGGAGAGGAGACCAAGCAGCGTCTGGCTCTGTGATGGCAATGAGCTCCACCAGCGTCCTGCAGTACCCTCCTGGAGGGTGCCCTGCATCTCCTGACTTTGGACAGTACAGTCATAGAACCACAGACTGGTTTGGGTTGGAAGGGACCTTTAAAGGTCATCTAGTCCCACTCCCTTGCAGTGAGCAGGGACATCTGCAACTACAGCAAGTTGCTCAGACCCCCGGCCAGCCTCACCTGTAATGGTTTCAGGAGTGGGGCAGCGACCACCTCTGTGGGCAAATTGGGTCAGGGTCTTGCCATTCTCAAGGTTAATTTTGTTTTTCCTTCTCTTTGATCTAAATCTCCCTCTTTAAAACCATCAGCCCTAGTCCTGTCCCAACAGGCCCGCTCAAAAGTCTCTCCCCATCTTTTTGACAGGCACCTTGAAGTGTTGAAAGGCTTCAAGTAGCTTTCCCCAGATCCTTCTCCAGGCTGAACAACTCAACTCTCCCAGGCTGGCCTCCCATCAGAGGGGTTCCAGTGCTCCCAGAAATGCTGGGGCTCCTCTGGCTTTGCTCCAACAAGTCTCTGTCTTTCTCTCTGCTGGGATCTCCAGAGCTGGACCCAGCACTGTGAAGGGGTCTCCCCCTCTCCCTGCTGCCCACACTGCTGGGAGTGCAGCCCAGGAAATGGTTAAGTATCCTTTATATATCTTAATATATTAAGTTATACAAGTTATATATCTTATATATTAAGATACGTGTGTGTTGTATATATATTCATCTTTCTAATATATGATAGATACAAGAGAGTTAAATTGTTTTCTGCCCTGGGACTTGGGGTTCAAATCAAATAAATCCCAGCATTTAAAAAGGGCAGAAAAGGGGATCCTCCAACATCCCTGTGAACCTCATTGTTGCTGCCACTGTGTTGAATATACTAGTTTTGTCTGGGTTGCTTAGTGAAGGCCTGATGCTAAGCTGTGCTGCCACCTGAAGCTTTCCTCCTGCTGCTGATCTGTGTGTCTATTCCATAACTTGAACGGCTAAAAAGTTCTTCTGAGGTTTTGACTTTCAGGGAGTGCTTGGCTTTGAAATATTTGCTGGTATGAGATGGCATGTGCAGGAGGCTGAAGTGAGGCGAGTTTGTGTGTTGTGGCCACTTGCTCTTATATGTTTTAGTCTGGAATGGACATGAATGAGGATTTATTGACCCTTTTTCATTTGCATTGTCGGCTCGATCCCCACAGCAATATATGAGAACACTTTTCAGGCTAGGAGGACAAGCCTGCAATAGCAGGAGTGTGTTAGTAGTAGTAACCCTGCTAGAAGTAAACACCATTCCTCTGCCAGTACCCAGCCTGGAAGAGGCATTAAATTCTTGTGTGATTGTGTTGGATTTTGTCTTACATGCAAGTGGCACACAGTATGAGAACTCACCAACAATGAGTAGGCTTTGAATGGTCTTTGACTTGCTCAAATTAAAAATTCCCTATTGTTCAGGGTGTGTGCCATTTAATAATATTTTGCTTTTGGTTAGTGACTGGTTTATTTTCCAGTGAAGGGAGTCTGCCACCTCTCATCTGTAGGTTTGGAGCACGCAGCGTGCATGTTGAAGTGCAAAATGGTCCCAGGGACAGATCGTTGAGCCATTTCTGGCCATTCCTGTTGTCTGGGTGTGGAGTGCTTTGGGTGCCTTCTCCCCAGCCTCCCCTTTGGGAGGACGTCTTGAGACTATCTGGGTTGTCTAGTCCTCTGACCTTGGGCAATGACTGTCTGGAAGCAAAAGCAGAAATACTGTTTTGGTGTTTCTTGTGAATGGTTAAGATAGGAAGCAAGACCTCCAGAGAAGGACAGATGTGCAAAGAAAGTTTCTGATAATATTTTAAGAAAGTAGTGAATGAAGGTTAATTCATTGGCCAGAAAAAAATGGATGAAGTGTCTCAATCAATGAGACCCCTGCTGATAACGGACTCACAGCTGGATGTACTGGTTTGGCTCTCACTGCTCCTCATGATCTCTTCCCAAGCCATGGCCCTGTTGAGGCGCAGAGACGCAACTGTAGACCATCATCAGTGAGCAGGCAAAAAAGTTAAGCTGAAGCATGCCTGTGATCAAGTGACACTTTTATTACAGTAGTTTTTATGCATGTGTGAGGCTGGAGTCCAGTCTGCTGATGTCAGCATGAATATTTTTTTTCTCTTGACTTTGTGCCTGCACTTAATCTGAGGAATCAGTGCAGTGGCTGAAGGTGAAGCACAAGTTCTCTGGAGTTGTCCATCCCCTTTCTCCCTCATGTGTCTGTATAACCTGGTAGAGGCTATCCGTACGTAAATGAGAGTGTAATTTGCAAATGTGCCTGACCAGGATTAAATCAAAGCAGGACTGAGCAGAAGTTTTTACTCAGACCGCCCCAGTTTGACTGTAAGAGCCCAGGTTTGGTTTACTGTCAAGAGCCAGCTCTGGCTAGAATTACATGTTGAGTGCCTGATACCGTGGCCGCAGCTGTCAAGTGAAGGGCAGCCAAATCTGAGTCCTCTTGTGCCACGTGCCCATTGGTGGGTTGGTTTGCAGTCTTTCTGTACAATATACATGTTTTGTTTCACGGTCTGTTCTGTTCTCACTCCCCTGTCCACTTTCAGATGTTTGCTGCCGAGGAGAATGTAGATTTTCGGATACATGTGGAGAACCAGACGCGAGCGAGGGACGACGTGAGCCGGAAGCAGCTTCGGCTCTATCAGCTGTACAGCAGGACAAGTGGGAAACACATCCAAGTGCTTGGCAGGAGGATCAGTGCCAAAGGAGAAGATGGAGATAAATATGGTAAGAATATTTACTGGGATCTCCCAGACTTCAGATCAAAGGCTTTAATCTTGTTGGGCTGAGAACCTCTTGGGAGAAAAATATGAAAGGCAATGAAAAGCAGGATAAAATGGGGGGAAAAAAAAGCCCTTCAAGGTTAAGACTGTGCGATGTGTTGTGTCGGAGCAGGCTGTCAGCCCACCTCCCAGCTGCAGGCAGTTCCCACAGTAGCATCATGCCCCAGTTAATTAGTGTATGATGGTTCTTGAAGAGAAAGGTCTTTTTCTGAGCAATTGATGAGCTCATGGTGTGTCTACTATATTAATAAATGATAACCAGGTTGGTGATGGGGGATGTTCCTTCTCCATGAACTTTGTGCTTGAGTTTGGGTGAATCCAGTGCTTCAATGAAGCACTCTTAATCTTTCTATGTGTTGGGTGAGGTGGTATATTTGGTTTGCACTGAAATTAAACAGATTTTGAAGCTTTGAGAGTACCCCAGAGCTTGAGTCTTGAGGTGCATGGATCCTGCAGGAACACAAATAATTGAATTTATCTTAGTGCTCCCAGTGTATTCAGCTGTTCTTATGGTGATTTGCACACAAGTAACATGCTAGAGTTGCTTCTAGCAGGCTGAATTATGAAAAAAAAAAAAAAAAGTCTTCTGATACATTTTGAGATGGTTGCAGAAGAGATACTTTAGCTCAGGTTGGTGTCTGGAAGGATTATAGGGCTGTTTGAAGAAGTGGTCCTTTTTCTTTTATGTCTGTAAAGCCCCATGTGTGCCTGCATTGCCATAGAGGTGTGTGTGTATATGTGCACTGGCCAGCATACATGTTCCTGTGGGGCTGACTGCATATGCAGCACTGGTGAGAGGTGGGGGTGGGCTGTGATGATGGCAGGTCAAAACGTGGGAAGTGTTGTTCCCTTGGGAAACTTCAGGAAGGATGAGGCACGTGCTGTGCCTAGCACAGAAGGCAATGATTGCCACTGCCAGCACGAGCAGGGTGAGCTGTGCCATGGGAGGTGACAGCTAGAGAGCACCTGGCTGGTGTGAAAGGAACCCTCGCAGCTGTTGGGTAGAGTTATCCCATCTCTGGGAGAAAGCCCTGCTCTGAAATCTCATCAGCTTTGTCTTTTGTCATTCCCAAATGTCTGGATAAAACAGGGGTGGAAAGTGCCACTTGGCTGTTAATTATTGTGTCATTTTATCGCATTCATCCTTTTAAGGCTTGCTATGTAAACTAGTCACTGTGTGCTGGCTGCTGCCTTTCCAGGAAGTGCTCTTGCCCACAGTGACTGTCAGGTAATGTGATGTCGTTTCCCTCTCCATAAAAGAAAGCAGCATTTACAGTGGGGTGCAGCAGGGAAGTGTGCCCATGAGCAGCTGACAAGTGCTAATTTATGTGTCAAAGCCCATCTTGTCCCCTTCATACATATGCAATCGTGTCTGAACGACAAATCCTCACCAGGAGCATGCTCGTGGCCAGTTGCGATGCTGCACAATTGCAGAGCCCGAGATTTCCCGTCTGTGGAGCTCACTGGTTCCTGTGTCACTGCTGGGCACCAAATCTTCTCTGCTTCTGGTTACTGGTGTCCTTCTAACAGGCTGGAGTGCTCCGGCTGTGGAGGCCATTTGCTGTCACACACACCACCCCCACCCTCCCCCCGCCAGCTCCCTCCCCTGCCCCTCCTAATAAAAGTCCTTGATGTGTCAAGCTGCAAAGCCTTCCCATTCCTGGCCATGCTGAAAGGTTATGGAAATCTGTTCATCATTTTGCTTGGTATGGGAACACTTAGAGCATGATAATCGGGGAGACAGTGAGGTGGGACATGGAGGTCCAGGATGTGACCATGCAGAGCTTCTAGCTGTGATAATGAAGGGGGGAGAGATGTCAGAGTTACTGAAGTGAGAACCATCTGTGTTACAGCCAAAACTGGATACAAAGGCAATGACACTGGATTCATTATGTGCTGGGAACCCCTCCCCCCCGAGGCATTATTATGGAGTAACCTTTGATCAAGACCAGAGAAAGGCTTAAACCAGGTCTGGGGATCTCAACAGTTGCAAACTTTTGATCCACATCTCCGTCTTGCCAGTTGGATCTGCCTCTGAAGGAGGACACCTTTCCTCTCATATGGCAGATGGCTGGTTTTCCTCCCGTCCTTTATTTCTGCTTCCCTGTTTGGCTGCCTGGCCACTGTCATGGTGAGGCAAAACCAGGCTTAGCACCAGGGAGTGCCCAGCTCCTTTTTTGGCTACATAGCCCTTGCAGACAGTGCAGTCTGCCACAACTTCTCTACTGTCTTAACCCTGTCCCCACTGATGGGGGGACATGATGGTGGAGGGCAGGTGGGTTGATGTCCTAAGGATTACAGCATGGACAGTGCTTTGGAGAGGGTGAGAAAGAGCCAGTGTTTGAGAAAAGGCAGGAGAGGTGGGAGAAGGGGCCTGTGAGCTGGCTGCAGCCCTGGGTTCTCCGGACCGCTCAGGCCCGCTGAGAGGAGGCAACAGCAGGCAAGGGCAGTGCAGACTCAGCCGTAATGTGGGAACCTCCCTGGAGCGAGTGGCCCTGGCTGAGGTCCCTGTTGCTCATCACCAGCAATTAGCACTAGCCCGTTTTAAGGGTGGGGAAGCTAATAACATTTTAGCACCTCTTTGCCCTCTCTTCCCATACATTCACAACCGGTTAAAGAATAGTGTCCAAGTGAAGAGAATTTTTTTTTCTTCTTTTCTTTTGCACATACACAGCTTCCAAATGGCTGGTGTGGGAGGGTTGTCCTGCCTTTGAAGGGAGGTTGGTTTTATTGCAAGGTTTTATTGACTTCTGTAAAACTTCTCACCTCTTGGTTTAAGAAAATGCCCAGAAAAGAGAGGAGGTGGCAGATCTCAGGCAATGAATTGCTCATTTCCAGGCAGCCACCATGAGTACAGCAAAAGGACCAGCCAGGCCTGGTTCAGGGAGGGAAGATCTGTAGGGCTGGGGGGAATCCAGCTGGAGGAACCCCCCTTGAATGTTTCATTCAGATCTGCAAACACCACATGCAATGAGAAGTGCATTCTCTCCAATGCATAATTTTGCTGTTGTAATAATTCTGGGCTGTAATTTTTGGTTTACACCTTCTTCAGGCCATGATCTGGCCCCATGTGTCAAATTATTAAATGGCAAATTAAGTCAGTTAATAGAATTAATTGAGTCGATGTAATCCTTTTAATCAGATGGATTTGATCCCTTCTCAGATGAATTAGAATCCATTAACAGATAAGTCAATTATTGGACTAAATTAAATCTAATAATAATGCCTGCTGCCCACAGCAACACTCATTAATCTAAATACACTTACCTATCTCCCAAAGCTGGGTGTTTTTTTCAGGCTTAATTGATGTTCCTAAAGTGCTCTGAGATCTTTAGATAACAGATGATCTATGTGAGCAAAATATTATCTCTTAACAGACTATAAACTAATTAAAAGACTGATCTATTTACAGATTGCATTTTTACTTTAATCTCTTCAACCTGTTCAGGAGGAGTTTGCACTGGCCCAAAAAACAGTATTCCTGTTATAAGCTTATTACTACTTTACAGGTTCCTAAGTAGCCCTTCCATTCAGAAAATGAAAGGGGGAAGGAGAAAAAACAACCATTAAAGTGCTGACAAAAAAAAAAAAGGAAGGACCTGGAACCTTTATATTCTACCTCCGATAAATGGTACAGATAGGGAAGAGAGGGATCAGTGACCTGAAACCTTAGATCCTTTCATTTATTTTTATTTCACAAAAGGCAGAAGACATTCTATCCTGTTTGTTCACGATCTTTGTATCCGGCGCAGTTGGGGAGACAGAGCTCTCTTGGTTGGGTGAAGGCATTTTTTTGGCCTCATTTGTATTTCACAGCCATGTGAATTTTGTTTTAATTTGTCCCCGGCTACTGCTGTCCCGTGAGGCGATGAGAAGCAATATCCATCAGGAGAGAGACAAGGGGGCAGTGAGAGGTCTCAGGGCTTGCCCTCTCTGTGAGTGAACTTTTCTGTGCAGTGAGTGCTTGGGTGTCCTGAAGGCTGACGTGCAGTGTATGTAGGTAGGTTATTAGTGAGTTCCAGGTTGCTATCTGATGGTATTCTCTCCCTTGACCTAGTATATCATGGTTTTAAAAAAAACCCTCTCGCATTCCCTAAAGGGTTATAAACCATCTGTTTTATAAACTTTCTCATTTAGAAACCTTCTGGTCTACAGAATGGAAGGCTTTGTTGGAGGACAGCCCATGCAAGGGGCAGCATACAGGAGGATGTCTCTCCAGCATCCCATCACTGCCAGCCTGTTCAGCTGCCCACAGGGATGGAGCCAAGGCGAGGAAGTCCTTTGGAAGTTTACCTCCTGAGACAGGAGCTTTGGGGAGATTATCAAAGACAGGGTTTACAAGCAGAGTGTCAACTTAATCTGGGGTCAGGCAGACCAGGATGGATGGAAAGGAGGGATGCAAATTCAAGAGATGGTGGGTATGCAGGACATCAGGCAGTGCCTCTACATGTCCTGGGTATTCCTGGTACAGGACATCACACCCCATATATTTGTGCTTTTTTTGGGTGGTACAGGAGAAGCAAGGAGCTTGAGGAGATGGGTGGCTCCTTCCTGGGGCCACCCCAGCCTGGGTGCTGTGCTCTGCAGCTTGCAGTCCCCACCTTCTGTTCTAGCTGGAGCTTCCCATAGATGCCAGTGGACAAGCCCATGGAGAGCACATTACAGCTGTCTAGACATCAGCCACACTCCATCCCGCCAGAGATTTCATTTTGTGGTAGAAGCAGGCTCTGTTCCATGAGGAGGTGTAATATGTGTGGAAAATATTATTATAGCAAAAGAGCCTCCTTTAATTGACTCTAAATTTTGCAGGATTCCTTCCTAGGTTTGGGTAATCCTGTGCTCTCCAGAATTAATGAGCTGACATAGCACTTCTTCAGGTTTGGCAGCCTGACAGCTAATTTAGAACTCCTTAAACTCATTTCACTAATGACTCCCATTTGTTCTATCTCAAAGCCTGGAAACAAATGCAAAATACCAGTGCCATTGTCCCATCTTTAGCAAGTCATTCTTTCCCCTTGGTATTTCTGGCACCTTAACAGCAAACTGCCTTGGGAAACCTGGTTAACCCTTTCACTTCCTAGAACAGTTAAAATCAGTTGTGATCCCTCTCCTGGGAAGATGGGGAAGAAACGACTGAACTCATTGTGGCTGGAAGACACAGAATTAACCTGCAAGGCATATGGGAAATGTAGCAACTGGGATTGGTTAAATAGAGCTGTATTTTCACAGGCTGGGCTTTCAGAAATCTGCTTTTCTTCCCAGGAGCCAGGTACACACAGAGGGCCCGGTGCAGCTCAGCCCAGTACTCGGCCTGAACTGTGATTTGCTTTGTAATTTATTCCGCTGAAGGCCATTTCCTATTTAAACAACGTATCGCTGCCTCCAGTCTCTTCCCATTACAGTTTTGACATGACAACAAGACAAATAATTTTTTTAAAAGACCTTTTATCTTCTAAACCATTTATTTTCACTTACTTAGCCCGGGGGCAAAGCTGACCTCGGTGTAGGGGATGATCATTCACCATGGCAGCTGTACAGTCATATGGGTCCTGGGGACTGGCCTGAGCCAGAGAAGCCTTCGCCCTCCAGCTGCTGTGTTGTGGCTCTGCGTTTTGGTTTGTGGTTTTGTTTGTTTGTTTGTTTGTTGTTTATTTTTTTTTTCTCTTCTTGCCCAACATCCTCTCATTACTTTATTTTTTATATTCCTTAAAATGTCTCCCCTTGTCACCTGCAGTGGAGCAGTTGTGAATGTTTTCTTGGAAAGAAGGCTTGAGGATGAACCAGAGCATGGCAACTGAGTCACTGCTTTTTTGAGCCACGTGTAGGGTGGCTGGGGCTGGGGCTGGAGGAGCCTCTGCTGCCTTCACCTTCCAGGAGACCGACAGGTTCAGTAAGCATCTTATATGAACCATCTGAACATTTAAGATGGTTTTGTTTTGTTTTTTATTCTTTGCCTGCGCCAGAGTAGGGAAAGCTCTGCTTAAGTGGGATGAGAAGTTTGGAAAAGAAATTCAAGCCTTCAGCTTTTTGATTCTTGACAAACCTATTTCAGAAGATGTATTTGCTAATCTCCTTCACTTTTGGTTTTGATAGCTGCTACCTCAAACTCACGTTGTGGCCAGCATCACACCTGAAGCTCAGCTCCTTCTTCAGCAACTTGTAGTAACAGCAGAAGCTGTTGTTTATTTTCCTGTGATGCTGCAGTGATTTTTGATTTCCTTACTTCTGGACCTTGAGATACCTTACAGAGACTTGACTTTCATGGGGAAAAAAAAAGATAAGATCACCTTTTAGCTCTGTGTCTGAACTTAATTCTCCATAATCACTGATTGCGGTTCAGAACAACATAGGTCTGTCTGTCAGCAAATATTAGGAACCCAGAAATAACAAGGAGAAGTAATTTAGAAGTATGCTGATCATTTGTCATTTTTAATTTCTGTGTGGAGTAGAAAGTGAGCTAAAAAGTGAAAAATCTTTATTTTCATGCAAGTCGCAAAAGGGCTTTTGTTAACAGTTTGTGTGTGTATATAATTCTGTGCTGTGATTTAAGTGTTCCCATTAGAAATGCAGAATAGGTAATAGGATCCCATCTGTGAGCAATTTAAGAGGAAGTGAGACAATGGAGTCGATTGCTGCTTCAGTTTAGATAATCAATACAAATATTATTAGTATAGTGATTTATCTTCTGAGATGCTTTATGAAAATGTGAATGCCAGACCCTGAAGACAGGTCAATATGATATTATCTGTTCCTGCCTTGCAGTGATTACAGATTTTTCCCATGAAGCACAAGCAGCTGCTTTGCTAAAGGTTCTTCCCTGGCTGTGATTAAATAAGCTCTAACTTTGTTTTGGTGCACCCTTTTTCCTCCTTGCCTCTGAAAATGCACTTTGTGTATTGGTACAAAGATTACTTCTATCTGAAATTTGTGCTTGGCTACTGCTGGGTGGATACAGAGAGATGATACTTTAAGGTCCTTTCCAACCCAAACCATTCTGTGATTCTATGGTCATGTTCTGAAAGAAGTTTGCATGATTTAAAAAACATTTATAGGCCATGAGTGATTCTGTGAACAAAGGCTGAGAGAGATCCTTTGAGCTTTTTGCACTTGTTTTCTGTTAGTGTCCGTTATCAAACCTTGTATTGTGGTATTTAAGGTTTTTTCCCATATCTAAGCATTTGGACAGTTATCATTTCAAGTTAACTCCTGGGATGCAATTAGGACTACCCTGCAAATTAGCTAGTCTATATTTCTGGAATGGTTTTTGAATTGCTTTAACTTTATAGAGGAAGGAAGGAAAATGTCATCAACAAATTGTCCTGTAAATTTTGGCTTTGGTGTACATGACCATGCATGTTGTCAAGTGGCTGCTGAGTTTTGTCTTTCATGAGAAATGTTTGGAGGAAATGAAAAACTCCTTATTAAGAACGTGCCTTATTAAAGACAGGATGGCAAATCCAAAGCTTGCTGTCTAAAGAGCACACTTCTGCTTGAAGATAAGATGGGTTCTCATTAGGTTGTTGTCTGAGAGGCCTTCTTTGACAGAGATTTGATGTTGGTGGTGTTAGCCAAGTCAGTCAGCTGGATCATCTCCTGCACTCTACTTTGCCCAAGTTTGGTGGTGGTACATTGAGGCTGCACTCTTTAGAAAGAGAAGGGTATTGCTTCTCATGTATATTGAAGTAGCATGAGTTTCATCCTCTCAATCTCCTTGTGTATCCCTCTCTCATCTCCAAAATAAGGGCTGCAACATTCCCTCACCTGTAGGACAAAAGTATTGCAAATAGATGCTAAAGAGATGGTGGTAATGGAGACCATATCTCTAGCTTGGCTAGAAGTAATTATTTGGTGTTTTTAGGTGCTGTGAGACCATTACTGTTTTCAGGCTGGGGTTTCCTCAAGAAAGATGTTAGATGTTTAAAAAAAAAAAGGGGGGGGGGGACACGACACACTTTAATTGCTCAGATTTCACTTCAGCTCTTTTAAAAACCAGATAGTCAGGAATTTCCGCAGCTCTAAGGTGGAGCACAGCAAATGTTAATGATGCCAGTAGCAATGCGTGCCCATCTGGAATTGGAGAATAGAGCCCATCCCCTATAAAAACTCCTCAGGCTCGACAGAAAGGTGAAAAATAATGGTGCTCCAAAGAGGAGAAATTGCTGATGCATGACGCTTGGAAATCTGGAAGAGTCCAAAAAGGGAGATGAAAATACCCCAAAAAACTACTATCTGTGGCTTGAATGAAATAGTGTCCGATCAGCATTCAGAAACCGCTGAATTCAGGCCGTTCCAATACTGGCATTTTCCAGACTGCCTGCCAGTCGGATGCAGAGGAGAACACATGTAGAGCGTCTGCAGTCTCAGCGCACACAAGAAGGGGAAGGCGAGCTGAAAATAAAGTCCAGTAAGAAGACCCAGTATAAAAACACCCTATTTTTTTCTCTCAGTGAGGAAGAGAGAGGGTGTTGGGGTTAGAGGGAGATGGTCACGTGGTTGTGTTCTGCGAGTCCCTCTTTTAATGAGCTGCACCAGCCACATGCTTTGGTCCCTGATAAATTTTAAGTAATTTTTGAATAATCTTAACAGACAAATCATACATTTATGGTGATGTCAGAATTGCCCTTTGTGTCCCAGACTTCTGCTGTCATTACTTTGGGGATGTGCGTGTCCTTTTCTGTTGCTACTTGGAGTGGTTGAGCTTGAGGAATCACAGGGTAGTGCTCACGTTTATTTAGTCTTTGTCTCTGAGGGCTGGAGTGAGTGCCTATAAGGCCTTCTCCTCCTCTGCATTCTCAGCTGCCAAAAAGGCACCTTTCTTCTCAAAGCAGTAAGAAAAAAAACAACCAAACCTGCCATCTGCCATGACCCTGCCTTCTTCTTGCTGTCATGAGTTTTGGGTCTTCAACAGTTTCCCAGCGATCACAACTGGATGGCAGCTGTGCTGTCTGGAAGTATCCAGCCCCAGGTAGTGCCATGGAGAGGAGTTGTTCTCTGACGCTGCTCAGCCGTTTCTGTTCCTCATCCAAGAGCTGATAGGATGAAGGAGGAGCAGATGTTGTGTCCAAGCAGCACAATGGTGACGCAAGCCCATCGGTGTTTGAGCATATGGTAGCTGACATATGCTTGGGATCCTGGCTTCAAGTTGGCGTGGCTGGTATGGTTTGGTTTATACCTGATGTTCTCAAGTGCTTTTGGAAGGACAAGCAGGAGAGGAAACAGGTGGTTGGATGTGGGGGAGAGCTTTAGCAGCCATGGACGTCGCCCACAGCCACTGAAGGCAGTGAAGACCTCAGCGTGGAGAAGCACCAGGGAAGGGCTAAGAATAGGATGGCATGTAAACATGAGATAAATCTGAAAGAATAATGTACAGGTGGCCTCACTGCTTGGTCAGGGACAGGCATGAGGCTCACAGCATGTCCGTGTCCCCCATGTGGTACGGGTGTGAGGGGGAGTTTTTCCTCACCACAAAAACTCCAGTTAATGCTCTGGCAGACTTTGGCAGGAGTGAGTGCTGAAGCAGGCTGAGGAGGGTGCGTTCCTAGCTTCAAATCACAAATTGTGTCAAGGCAAAGGGTGAACTCCACAGCTGCTGAAAGCTAGTCTTGTTCTGTTGAAATCAGTGATGTCCTGTGTTCCAGCAGCAAAGGAGCTTGCCTAAAGGTAACTTCAGTATAAATCTCAAATAACATTTTCTGCTGGTTGCATGGAGGGATCACAGGGCTGGATTTCTGTTACAACTGAGGCCTGATTATCCTCTTTCCTATGTTCATGAAACTCCACCGACTTTAGCAGAGCCATTCCTGGAGCTCCTGTGTGAGACTGAAAGAAGATTAAGTAAGTGCCCAGCAGTGCCTCCCATTCCTCTAGTGTCTTGCACCTTTGTTAAGACCTTGCATTTCAAACCATTTTAGCCAGTGGGAGGCAAATCAAAGCTGTTAGGTTTTAGCTAGTGACAATGGTGGGGTGCTGTGTGGGGTGCCCAGCCACTTGCCTTTTTGCAACATTTGGCCAGCTGTCATTCTTGCCTTTATTTCATTCCCCTCTGCATCCGCATTTTTAACGTTTTTTTTTTTTTTTTTTTTTTCAAGTTAAGTTTCTGACTGGTGACTCATTAGGAGTAAATAGGCAAAAGGATATTGACTTTACACCTACTAATTTGGGGGTGCTAACAAGCAGATGTAAGAGCTGTGTAGTCACTGGGTAAATCATTGCACCTGGGAGGACTAGAGGAGGGGAGATAAAAAGCATTGCAAAGAAATAGCACTTTTGTTTCTGGCTGCTGGCCTTGGTTGTTCTTACAGCCATAATGAGTCTAGGTTAACATTGGACGAACACTGTGGCTATAATGTGGTTTGAGCTTCATCAGGATTTTCTAGCACTGGAACTATTAGACCTGTGTGGGCAGGAGAAGAAGCTGAGATCCTAATTAGATGATGCTAAATATGTTCAGAAGAAATGATGTGCCCTTTACAGTGGCTGGTGGAACAAACCCTTCTTCCTGTAGCATATGGGAGTACAGGGCGGGCGGCGAATGAGTCAGGATGCACACGTGCTGTGCTCCGATGGGGAGTCAGAGACATATGGTATCTTTGATACGGCTTCTATAGGTATTGACAGCAGCAGACAGATGTGGTATGGGATGCGCAGTAGGCACATGTGGTTCTGGGGTCTGTGGCTGCAGGAACAGCAGAGGCTCATGGTCATGGCCAGGGGCAGCTCACTTCTTCAGAGGTCTGTTCTCAGTTTTGCTGATGCAGGGGCCCAAGTCAGTTGCAGGTGTGCCTCTCTTCCTGGTGTGCACACACCTCAGGTGTGCTTAAACTGGGACAAGCATGTCAGCTTTCTTGGGAAGAGATGTGTGGCAAGGTAGCTGGAGCACAGTTAAGGAGCAATGGTCTATAGACCTGATGGTCCTGCTCTGAGCAGAGGGTTGAGTTGGATGACCTCTGGAGAACTTTGCTATCCTAAGTTATTTTGTGATTTGGTGAGTGTCTTTCAACCCTGGCTGTAAGAACAGAACTGCCAGGTAACGCCATCAGCAATCTGTTGCTTTGAAGGCAGGAGTTCTCTTTTGTTAGCAGTCAGTGGGAATGTTAGAAGTGTCACTGTGGTTTGTCCCTTCCTTTTCTCCTTGTCATTTTTGTGTTGAGATTTTAAATAGTTTATGTTCTTTAAAAAAACTGAATGTGGACAAAGTTTTTCATTCTACTGCTTTTATCCTTTGGCCTTTTCCCTCAGTTTAGGATGACCTGTTTACATCTGTAAAGATGGCACCATCTGTACAGGTTATATAAACTGTAGTTTATCTTAAAAGGCATGTGCTGTGCAGTGGAGAGGCACACTTCATACTGCTGCAATAACCACTTACTGTCTTGACTCCTTTCTGGACACTAATCCAGTTTACTGTTTATTTGAATGGAAGGAAGGAGTCCCCGGTCCTCCTGTATGCACTGTCAGGCTCCCAGTGGCTCCCTTGTCCTTGGCGCCTGACCTGGTTGCAGCCAATATCTGTCTCTCTGCAGGAGGAATC
The DNA here is from genome assembly GCA_024611195.1 of Ceyx melanurus. Classification (NCBI taxonomy): domain Eukaryota; kingdom Metazoa; phylum Chordata; class Aves; order Coraciiformes; family Alcedinidae; genus Ceyx; species Ceyx melanurus. Next base: position 34,006 of record JANHGL010009417.1, on the reverse strand, counting down.
TGAGGAAACACAGCAAGCTTCAGCTCCTGAGGCTAAATTGTTGTGCTTTGTAACAGCAAACTGTGTTGAACTAATTGACAACCAAGTTTAAACGTACCCCAGTCAAGCAAATACACTGATTTATTTTTTCCTCTCTTAAGTGTTAAGCACTCCAGCTTGGTTTCCTCCCCGAGAACTGGATAACTCATCTATTGTGTAGTAAAACTGATGGGAAGCTTTGACCTCTATACAATCCTTCCAGTGTTTTGAGGGAGGAGGGAGTTTCTTATATGAATGTTTGACCATTTAAAAAAGGCAAAACAAAAAAAGCCCAACCCAAAATGCACAACAACAAAAGATGATCCATTTTCTCTGGATGTATTTGAAAGAAGCTTAGTTTAGAGATAGGCTGGAGAGAAAGGCTATTGATTTTGTTTGACCTCCAAACAGACTGCGGTCAGTATATTTTCCCTGTTGGAAGTGGTTCAGGCCTCTAAATTTCCATATCAGCGTTTGTATTCTGAAGTGTACTGGAGCTTTTTCTCCTTCTTCAATAAATAGCAAGCTGTAGGGAAAGGTAATGCTGGGATATATGTATTTCCCTCTGGATCTGCCCTTCTTTCCTTTTTCTTTCCTATATGACATGGTCATACTGCTGATTAAGCACTTACAAGACCTTTTCACCAGACATCATGCAGGTTGGTGCTTTAAGCCAGGACTACAAGCAACAGTTTTGTAATCCCTGCCTTGCTTTTCCCAGTGCTGAGCCAGGTCCTTTCTCAGCCTCCTGCCGGCACCAGCACCTCCTGTCATACCTGGCACAAGGAGAGAGACAGTAACGAACCCTCTAAAACACACCATCCTCCCTTCTGCCCTGATGCAGAATTCTCCACCTCTAACCAAGAAAACCTTCATAATTTGCATTTAGTCTCCTGCAGTGGACCTGAATATTGTGTTTGGTGACTCCTTTAGTACTGGGAGCACTCTGCTCAGTATAGGTTTGTGTTCTTTTATAGATATTCTTGTATAATGGCTTATGACAACTGATGTGCCCTTTCTCTGGCAGTTGCCTATCCAGGATTGGCTTCTAGAGATGGAAATACCCATAGGATGTGTTGATTGTCAGGTTTCTAAATGAACTTCTCAGAGCTCCTTTGAGATGAGTGGTACCAGTTGGCCTCCCTCCATGCCGAGGTGTTGACTGCGTTATCTCCTGCTAATTTAACAGTAATGCCTCACCCAGTGTGATTTTGGTCTGTGTGCTGCAAATCCAATGCAGCAACTTCCCTGCTGTCAGCACATCAAAAAGCAGCCTGATAAACCCACCATGGTGTAATCCAGCTGTAGGTAGAGGGTCGCTCATGTTAGATACCAGTTGCTGAGCTCCCCTCTTGGCTTTGGCAGCATGAGCTTCATTTCTAACCCCCACAGATGTTCCTCTTGGTCCTAATGCTGACCCCTGCTTCAGTAAGGGGTTGGTCTTCCCTGACACTGCCAGCCTCACATCTGCTTCTAGCTGTATTTTGGGTCAGGACAGAGGCTGTTGGTACAGATGTATGAGAGCCTGCGGAGTATGTGGTCTGCTGACAATTATACAGCATCAGTTTCTAACTTACGCATTTAATTTCCCAAAGAGCAATAGCCCACTGCATCCCTAAGAAATAATGAATGGGGGAAGATGTATTTGAACAGCCTGTGCCGAGTCAAGCTGACCTTTCAGTGTGCATTGCAAGTGTAACTCCCCAGAGCAGGACTTTGAGGTTCCCAAGAAAACCTTCTTTTGCTGTCTCTAGCCTAAATCCCCCTCTCCCAACACTGAATATTCAATTATATTAACCATTCGCAAATGGCTCTCACACCTCCAGAGTAGTGTGAGAGACCTGTAACTGTTAAACCTCTGCACAAACATGAAGAGGTGATGGAGGGAGATTGTAGGAGATGATGGACTCACTCCTAGTCCTCAAGCAGGGCATTAGCCTGCCCAGCGGAGTCCAGTGCTGGTCACCCTGCACATCCCCATGGCTGGAGCTGCTGAAAGTGGGTCCCATGAGTGGTGCCTGCCAGCTTCCTAGCTATGCTGGGTACTTGTGTCTACCCTGGGTACTGGTGCTGCTAATTAACCCTCGCCTCCAGCTCCCAAGGCCTCTGTGGTGAGTGGTTCCCCCCTGTTTGCATGGAGCCATTGGGCATAGGGGCTGTCCATGCTGTCTGGAACCATTTAGAAATAATTTTTACTGATACAGCAATACTATTCATCAACCCGCTACTTGACTTGGGAGTGAGTAGTCCTGGGCTTGTAGTCTGAGCACACACTGGGCTGTTTAGGTATCACCCACCTCAAGGTTAAAATGGAGATTTGTTAAGTAATAAAGTTTTGCCAGAGCCCTGAGCGGCAGGTGATATATCAGTAAAACCTGTTGTTGGCAGTGTAGGTGATCAGTGGGCAAGCAGCGATGCTGTATGTTATCCTATTGCAATGGCTTCCATAGATGGACACCAATATATTGTGACAGCAGATCAGGAATATGACAGTTTCTGGTTAGTGATCTAAAAAACTGAGCACGTGTAGCAAAGATGTCCTTGTGTTTTAAGTGCCTATAATCTGTTTCTAAGAGCTGGGTACCAAAATATCCCTTTGATTCTCAAAGGTAATTGTACCTCTTAATTAGCTGGAGAGAAAAATCCCCACAGCCTGAGATCTTGCTATATAAATTATGATTAACCCCTTGGCACTGGAAGTTGAGATTTCCTGCCCCCGAGCACAAATGCAAAACGCATTAGCAGCACTTAACGTCAGGCACTCTTCGCCCACCGAAGCCGAGGGGTCACCTCGCTACCCCATAAATACTGCTGTGCTCCCTGGGCCGGTAGGAAAATGGCAGGGAAGCCACGGAAACCTGAGGGGAAGCACTAAATACACCATTTGAGGATGTTTGACCTGTTTTTTTCTTTTTTTTCTTTTTTTTTTTTTTTTTTTTTTTTTTACCCTGAGCTGTAAATGCCCCAGCAGAGAGGACAACACAAAAAAACTCCAAAACAAAACAAAAAAACCGACCCAGCCAACCCTGGAGCCCAGTGAGGAGACGGCAGCGAGGAGAGGGATGCTTCCCGGCGAGCGGTTTTGTGAGCCGACATGGCTGGCTGCTCCGCCGTGAGAAGGGCTCTCGGCGCTGCCGCCTCGCACACCTCCAGCGCAATCATTGTCTGGTGCCAGACACACTTGGCTGTGCCTGTTGTATACGGAGCGCGCCAGGCAGGGCCTGGCGGCCACCCACTGCCGTCATTCACTAGCATCCTGCTTTTTTGTCTCCTTTTCATTCGTGCCTGTTGAGGGATGAGCTTTAACTCTTCACACCGGAGATGGACCTGCCGTGAAGCACCAGGTCGGGGCAGCTGGAGGCAGGGAGGAGGAGGAGGAGGAGGAGGGCAGGGTTGAGGCAGCTGTGGGGAGGCTGGAGGCTGGCTGGACCCTGCTTGCACCTGCAGCTCTTCCCTTCCCACTCCCTTAGTCTGTAAAGGAGCTCTGCTCACTTCATCACTTTGGTGGAAGGCCAGGCCAGGTGGACACCTGGATTTAGGGAAGGCCATTTGCTTTCCCCACCAGGAGTTTGCACAGAAGCTCCTTAGTTCATGTTAGTCGGCTGCTTTGCCTCTCTAGGGGTCTGGATGGAGAAATGAGTCTTCTGCCACTGGTCAGTCCCAGGGTGTCTGTGACTCTGCGCTCAGCTATAGAGCCCTTGAAGATGTCTGGAATCGTTCTGGATGAGGTTGACTGGGGCTCTGAGCAACCTGCTCTAGTTGCAGATGTCCCTGCTCACTGGAGGGGGGTTGGACTAGATGACTTCTAAATGTCCCTTCCCACCCAAAACATGCTATGATTCTATAAGCTGGTGTTTGTCAAGGGCTGTCTCTTGCCCCATGGGTTGTGTGGCCTGTCCTCGGGCTCCTACATGCCAGTGTCTCTGGTGATGAGGGGTGTTGTGGACAACAGTTCCTCCTTCTCAGCAATGGTCAGTTGAGCTCAGGTGGTGGCAGCAAGTGACATGTGACACTTGTGACATGACTGCTTTGGCAAGTTTCTAAGGCAGCCTCCCTTGGCAAAGATGAGAGTCACCCCTGCTCCTCAGGCTTAGCATGGAGATATGTCCATCAGGACTGCTTGTAAATATCTCAAGTCTGATATATTGAGAGATATATATATATATATAAATAGCAGTGGGGAATTTCCTTCTCCTGTCTGCTCCAAAGATTTTAGAGGGAGATAAAATGGGAGAGTAACAAGGTGTCCTTGTAGGGGAGGAAGGACATGCTTGTTTGTCCATGGGTTAACAAGTGCTGGAAGGAGGGTTTGTCCCTGGGGTTTTATCCTTTTGTCTGTATATCTTGAAGACTTTTAAAGTGAATTATGTGCTGACTAAAGAACTGTCTGAAGAGCCCTCCAAGCTAAATGCGCTCTGTCTGTCCATGTTAAGATGGGTACAGGTTGGATACCTACGGCAGCAGCATCACATACCAGAGTGACATCCACCACCTCAAGGGACCATCCCTCATACAGGTCCACAGGGCCACCCTCCAGGGTGAGGAGAGGAGGAAGGATGCTCTAGTGCAGGGAGGAGAGAAAAGGGATCAGGAAATTTTGGATGGAAACATGGGCCTGAGTTTGAGCTTTATAGGTGATGTGGATCTCTAGATAAACTGGGACAAGCAGCAAATAATACAATAGAGATTTTACACTGTCAGTGCTGATTTCTTAAGCCCAGAATACTCCAAAATAAACTGTTAGAGATAGTGCCTCTATTGTTTGCTTCTCTCATTTATAATGCCACAGATGAGGACTGGCTTAGGTTCTGTATTTGTTTTACTTTAAATTTAAGGTTTAAGATGGGATCTCCTTTTCTCAATCCAAACACAGTTTAAATGCAGAATTATTGTTAGATTTTTAAAGTACCTTTATTAAAATGTAAAACTAATTTTACAATTCTGACAGGTCTTATTTAAATACCCAGAGCCAGATGCCTTTTGTCCCAAATGACTCGAGAGAGGAAAAAAAAAAGGTAGTAGTTTGAGAAATGCATTTCCAAAAAGAAATATGTGAACGCAAATGTTCTAAAGGCAGAGTTAATGTGCTAGCTTTCTTTTTTTAAAGTTATTTCTGTTGCTGCTGCTCTGACAATAGTTGAAACAATTGTGCTTTGTCTGTAGTGAGAGACCTTTTCAAAGAGACTGATGCAGGAGACCCTCCTCCAATGTGCTTCAGCTGAGGGGCTCAATTTGGCTGCAGTTGATTTCGGAGGATGTGTGCCCCTGGTGCTGCTGTGGAAGATTGGTTCTTGTCCACCTTTTTCAACCCTTACCCAGAAATAGTCCCACTCTCATATTATCTGAGAGTGACAATTTTCTATACCTCATTTAACAATGCGTTATCTTTTATATGGCAAAAATGAGATGCACAAACATTAAAACATTAGATATCTTTGAAATGTTGTGTCTGTTTGTAAGAGCAGACCCTGTTTAAAATCTTAAACATAGAGGAATTTTCCCTGTGTGCCAGAATATTATTTTTTTCTCTGGTAGGTTGCGCTGCTGCCTCTGCTCCTGGGTTCCAGAGCCACAAGAATCCCATTGAAAACACTGGAGCATCCTGCAACTTTATTTTCTGCATACTTTTTTACTTACTAGAAGAAGGGAAAGTTACAATGCGCCCCATTGAGAAAAATGTGTGAGCATGCTTATAGTCCTATCTGCAAAAGTAATTGTCTTAATTTCAACTTTTGTTGACACAGAATAAGAAACCCACTTGGTAGAACTTAAAATCTTTGTATTTCAGGCATGTCTGATAATCTTAATTCAACTAACTGCAAATGCTATATGCATTTCTCCTGATTAGCTCCATTTTGGAGCACTCACAAAGACAACAGTGGAACCTGGATGGACTGACTTTTTGGAGTATGTGAAATCATTGTGGCATTGGCATATGGGAGAGATTTATGTGCTTGGGACGCCTCAGTAAGAGGATATGGTGGTGCTAACATCACACCTACTTCACTGCTGAGGACGAACAGCCAACCACTGGGTTGCCCAAGAGAGGTGGGTGAAGGCTTCAGAGTAATTGTGGTCTGTCCTATGCTTCTGGCCACAAATAAAAGCAGCTTTGGAGAAGCAAGAGCACATGAGCTTCCCACAGTTGTCATTCTCTGCTTATTGTTATTATTGTGTACATCAGTATTTTTATTGGGTTCAGCTGAGACTGGGAACAAGAGAATCAAAATAACTTCAGCAGGGTTTGTTCTTGTGGTAATTCTAACCCTCTGTGGGACAGGAAAGGTTCATGCTATTTCCAGACCCAAGAGACTCCGGTGCTTTGGATGGGTTTCAACTAGGCACACAGGGCCAGGCTCTGAGGTCCTTGTCTGTTGGGCTTGACTATGTCAGTAGGAGTTTATTCAAATGAGAATGATCAAAGACATCGGGGTTTGGCCCTTTATTTTTCATTTTAGGTGCTTTTTCAAGCATAACAGAGCTTCTGAACTTTTTTGAGGCTCATCCTTCACTAATTCCAGACTCAGAGCCTGGCAGCTTGTCAAGCAGTTTTCCTGCCTCTGTAGAAATACTGTCCACTTGAGCTGTGTTTGGAGGCAGCAAGACACCCTGGTGAGATAGAGGAATTTCTGTGCTAACATTTTCAACATTGCTCTTTCCAGGCCTTCTTCTTAGTCATTGCAAGTTTGCAGGTGGCAAAGTTCAGTGCAGAATTTGTTCACTGCTGCTCCCCGCCCAGGCGTTCCTAAAGCTCGCAACCTATTGCCTCCAGTTTTACTGAATCTCGTCTAAATAAGCTTATTCACCATCACTGAAGCGACTGCCCAAATATTTTTAGTCTCTTATGGTGAATTATGTATAAAACATCTGCAGGAGGCCAAGTCTGATTCCGCACTGCTGAATCCTGGGTTTTTTTTAGATCAGCAAATGGGTGCAGATGGCCCTGTGTCAGAATGACAGTATTTTACATTCATTTTTCATGTGGGTAAATGACCAACCTCTGGGCAGTGCAGGCTTGGGCCAGTAATATCGACCTCATAAGTGAGGACAGCATGAAGATTATTTTGTATTTGTTTGTTTTTCACAGTATCACAGATGGGATTTGTTACATTTTTATTTAAATTGGGCAAAATCTTTAGGACCTGCATTGGTATTTATTTTAGTCTTACATTAGCTAAACTGTCAAACAATTTTTATGTACATGGACTGATAAAAGACATCAAATTAACAAGTTTTTATTCAAGTTTCGCCCTAGATGTGGTGAATAGAGTTAGTTTATAGGGACTGTGTCTAGGAGCTTTGTCATACATTAGGAGCCTGGGTAGTCCTGAGAAGAGTACATCTTTGTTTCAGAATCTCCTTTTCCCCTTGATATTGCCATTTTGATTTAAGCAACACATCTCCTAGAGGGTGAGGAGTCAGGTTCTCCTGAGGTGGTCCCTAAGATGCTCGTGGAAGACCAGCAGCTCAGTATCATGCCCTGGGTGTGTTTTGTCAGCGACTGCTGAACTGGTAATGAATTTATTTTTGGTGCACTTCTCCCTACATGTGAGATGACTGTAATGGGGTGACAGGCTTAAACAGCAGAGGTTCCACCATTGTGCAGGTGATGCTTTATTACCCAACTTCGGTGTGTGCCACTCTCCTGTGAGTTAAGTGCTGCAGTAGTGGCGTCATGTTCCCACATCTGTTCTGGGATGGGTATTCAGGCTGGTGTGGTTGGCACCAGTGTGGAAATTTCTGCATATCTTGGAGTCATGTCGTGTATATGTGCCCAGGGAGTGCTGAGGGGTTAGCTCAGCATCTTGGAAATGGGACAGGATGTCCTTGGGATGCCTTCCCAGTTTTAGGTGGTTGGTTGCAGATGAGAGTGCATGAAAGCATCTCCCTGAAGCTCTTCTCACCTAGCGCAGAGGTGAAGCACAGAGGAAGGTGTCTCAGAGTGCACCAGGAAGGAGAATGTTGCTCCTTGTTTCTCTGTTAAAAGTGCTGTAATCCTGCACTTCCCTCCAACACATCAAGCCCTTGGTGTGGCTGCAGGTGGGCAGGGTGAGGAGGCAGCCCTGTGGTAGGTTGGGAGGGAGAAGCTTGCACTTCTGTGTCCAAAGCTGTGCTTCCAGTGTGTCTGACCATGCAGCCAGTGTCAGAGGTGGGACCTGAACCCACGCAGGGGTCTTTATCAGCACTCGAAGGACTTCCGATGCAGGTGAAGTCCTTTGTGGGAAAGTATTTGCAGGATCAGGTTGCTACAGTGTAAGTGCCTTTGAGGTCTTTGCTGCATTATAGGTTTTCTTCTGATGTCTCCCATGCAAATATTTAACCTGTCTGGTTCCTGAGAGCTACTAAGTCTGTTACATGGGTGGTAGGTTGTCTCTGTAGCTTTTTCTTTGTTCACACAGAGCCCTTGGTCCTGCTCCCCTTCCCACTCCAAAATTGGGCAGGGAGAAGTGCTGCTGGGGAATTGGCACGTGGTCTGTATTAATGTGTTGTTGCTCTCAGGGGTTTATTTGCTCCAAATCACGTTTTTTTTCCCTAGCTGCATCAGTTGACTGAGTGAAAAAAATACAATGTTTAAAGGAAAACCTCATTTAGAGACACAGCATTTTGAACAGCTGGGGTTAGGATGGGGCATGCTGCTCCCTGTGCAGTCCCCCTGTGCTGACACCGGCCAGTTTTCCTGCCCATGAAAAGTGGTACCTTAAAAAAGAAAATACTTGGAGCTGCTTTTATTTCTCCTCCCTACAACCATCTCTTTTAATAATTTGACATACATATCCTATGCTTGCTCAAGACAGTCTTGATGAGGTAATTGCAGTGGTATGTGGGTCAGAGCTCTGCCCTCCTGAGCACCAGGCTTTTTGATTTTGGTGGTTACTCCTGATTTCACCTGAATAATTGAGAAGGGATTTGGGTTCTATGGGTTATAAATGTTTTAAATGATATACTTTGGACCGAATATACAAGTTTGCCAACAAAACTTAAGGATGCAACCTGGATTCCCTCACTTGTTCAGAGCCTGCAGGCTTTATTAGACCCTCCAGACTTTACCTAATTTTGGTGTTATTCCCTTGTCATTACATCACTAACGAGAAGTGGAGACATGGTCATTTTCTCCTGTGTTGTGGTCATGTAAGGGATTCACGTGGTTTTGGTAGAGGGTAGGCTGTGTTTGAACAGGTTTCAACTATTTTCAGTGCCCTTGGCCATGCTGTGGTTCACACTGGAAGAGTCAGTTGTGCCAGAGAATAAATATTCCTCTCCCATCAAATGCGTTATATGCTGTGAGGTATGGAAACATGCTTTGTCTCCATCCATAGCACCAGATATTGACACGGGAAAGCTGCTCTCCGCCACAGACACTGTGGTCCCAACCTTGCCGCATCTGTGCATCCTTCCTCTTTGTTAACTGGGAGTGGTTTCAATTTCCAGGAATAGTTTCCCCGACTTACTGCATCTAGCTCAGGAGCTCCCAACATAAGAAGGATATGGACCTGTTGGAGTGGGTCCAGTGGTGGCCACAATGATGATCCCCTGGAACCCCTCTGCTTTGAGACCAGACTGAGAGAGATGGGGTTGTTTAGCCTGGAGAAAACTCCAGGGAGACCTTATTGTGGCCTTTCAGATCATAAAGGGACCTACAAAAAAGCTGTGGAGGGGCTTTTTACAAAGGCTTGTAGTGACAGGATGAAGGGTGATGGCTTCAGTCTGGGAGGGGGGAGATTTGTATTAGAAATTAGGAAGAAGTTTTTCTCTCTGAGGGTGGTGAGACACCAGAACAGGTTGCCCAGGGAAGTTGTGGATGCTCCATCACTGGGTGTGTTCAAGACCAGGGGGTCATAGAGTCATAGAAAGGCTTTGAACAACCTGGTCTGGTGGGAGGTGTAAAAAGCTGGGGCTCTTTACCTTGGAGAAAAGGAGACTGAGGGCTGACCTCATCAATGTTTATAAATATATAAAGGGTGAGTGAGGAGGATGGAGCCAGGCTCTGCTCAGTGATGTCTGATGATGGCCAATGGCAATGGGTGGAAGCTGAGACAGAGGAAGTGAGGGTGATGGAACACACTGCCCAGGGGGGTTGTGGAGTCTCCCTCTCTGGAGATATTCAAAACCCGCCTGGATGCATTCCTGCGTGATCTGGTCAAGGTGATCCTGCTCTGGCAGGGGGTTAGGACTTGATAATCTTTCAGGTCCCTTCCAGCCCCTGACATTCTGTGATTCCATGTCTCTGCCTATGTCAGGGGGCTTGGAACTGGATGATCTTTAAAGTCCCTTGCAACCCAAACTTTTCTATAATTACTTTGTAATTTCATCAGAAAAAAAGAAGAAAAAAAGTACAACAAAAGCAACTAAATCTTGGAGCCCTCTGAGAGCCTTTTCCCCAGGAAATCTGTTTTAGCTAACCTGCTTCAAGATAGATAGTTAAGCAATTGTAATTTCCTTCTCTCTATGCTTCCTTTTACAGGATTTGCCTGAAAAAAATACCCCAAAACACAAAACTCAATGGTGGATAGACTTGAAGCACCCAGTTTGAGGTGCATTCTGCATTTTCCATGTGTTTCCCCCTTTATCTTTTAATTTATCTGAAATTGGCCGACACTTAGAATTTTGTGATAGGTGCACATAAACCTTAACACTTCTAAGGTGCCCTCATTATGCCTTTTTTCCCTTTGTGCTTTTCTGACTCCTCTCCTCCCACTCCCAGGAAATATTTGAAAGATAATTTGACATATTTTCTGCCACCTTCACATATCTCCTTGACTTCATGTTTTCTTAGCTGGAAGATAGTTTTTCAACAGATATATGTAATCCTTTTCACCTAGACATGTGAGGAATTCCAGTCTCTTCCAGTGGGAGTTTTCAGGACGTTTTAGGTTAAATGGGCCAATAAAGCAAAAGCATGTAGCTGAAGAGCTCATTCTCCAAAGACATCTTCTTCACCCCACTCCCAAAATACATCAGAATATCTAGCTGTCAAAGAATTTAAACAATAATACCTGTTCTGAAGGCTAGAGTGCAGGGCTTTTGAAAATAAAGATTGTAATCTCTCTCCAATGTGTTCAGACATTAATGGAACTGGCAGTCAGGTGCCCTGAGCAGCAGATTGCTGTGGGGACACTGCTGCTGCTTGGTGGGACTTAGTTCACCTGAACTTTCAATGGAAATTCTCTTGGATGTTCCCCAGTGCTTTCATTGTGGCCATAGCACTTCATCACAGGGACGAGGTGTCCAGTCCATTCTACATTAAATTCTGATGGTGGCTACTGAGCTTTTCTCCTGCTGTGAATGAGTGAGGTGGGAGACAACAGCAGCCCCTTCTACTGGCCAGCCTCCATCCCCCAGAAACTCCTGTTCAGTGTTCAGGGCTGGGATTAATCTCAGCTGATTTTAGCTGATTAGATGTGTTGTCCAAAGTCCCTTTCTGGTTTCCTGAGAGGATTTAGGGAGATGTTTGTTGGTAAAAGTAGAATCAGCTATGAAAGGTGCCTTAGGCTGGGGACCAACTGGGAACCAACCCTAAAGCCTCTTGTATGAAAGGAGGTCAAAGACCCCTAGAAATAAGAACATGTTTCCTCCTCAAAGACTCATTTTTTTCTGAAGTTGGTACCTAGGGGTGGCCTTAGCCTGTACTTGGGCAGCTAGGGTCACAGCGGGGAGCAGACAAACTGCTGAGCCTTCTTTTCTCTGCTGTCCACACCTAGACACTGGGTGCAGGATGATCTCTAGGGCTCACAAACCTCCTCAGGGTGCTGGGGTATTTATGCTGATGTATTTACTGGCAACTGTTGCACTGGGTGCTTGCCCATCTGCTGCTGCTGTTTGGTCCATTCTGTGGCACTAGCCCAGGAGGGAACTCAGAGCCTGTGTAACCTTTGAAGGAAAGGTGACTTCCATTTTGTTCTAAATTATGACATTATTTTATTAGATCTTTAAACTTTATTTAAATTCTTTATTTAAAAAGCGGGAGGAAGGTATCATATTTTAATTAGTAGCGGTGTCAAAGGAGACCTAGATTAATTATTTGAAATCACTCCATCCAGATGGTTTTAATTTTCACAGCAGGGAACCGGCATCTTTTTAAGGTGATATTTTTCAAATTAAAATCAGCTTGGATATTACTCATACTGGCTGCAGAGCGAGGGGGTGGGGAACATGAGCTGGTGTGCCCCGTGTTTGTCCATCTGAGCATGGGCTGCCACTGGGGACCTGCTCCAGGGAGGTGCTGGTTGCCAACTGTCCATTGGGACTGCAGCTCAAGGCTGTCATGCTGGGGAGGGTTTTATCAGCATTAGCTCCTACTTTGGCTGGCCTAAACTGGTACCTGATATTCAACATTTCTCTTATAGTCACAGCACTGAGACTGGAATGGATGGGGAATGCCTTGCAGCCAAGAGGAGACCTTGCCATGTGCTGTTCTTGCCTTTGTGCAATCTGTGAAGCCCTTGCTTGACCCCTTCAGTGGGTGGCTCCAGGTCCACTTGCATGCCTGGGTGGATTTGACACTGTAGATCTGTGGGCAGCTCCTTGGTGCTCTGAGTGTTGGCTGTGCTTCTTGGGCCAATCTTTGGGCCTGCTTGTGCTGGCTCCGTGCTTCCCTTGTGTGCAGGCTGCTGCTCTTCCCTGATAAGGGTGACCATTAGTCTTCTGCTCACACGAGGGGAAGACCTTTCTCACTCACCTTTCAAGATAGTCAATACCTTTGATAATTCCCTTGTCTATTAATGCTGTACTGCATCTGAGCAGCCTCCCTGAACTTTTTGGAGCACCACATGATATACCATGTTAGTCAGTCTCTCCTTGAAGACCTGTCTTTGACCCTATGCCATTCTCCCCCATCCTGGCTTAGTTTATCTTGGTACCCTTCCTACGATGCAATATTTCAAGTTCATGTGGCACTTCCTCATTTAAGTGATCACTGGTTCAATACCACTTTAGAAGGTGTGGAGAGAAAACGTGCAGCACACAGTTGTTTCTTGAAAGCCTCTCTCCATCACAGATACCCCGAAACAGGGTGTGTTTCTAAAAGACTTGGATAAATATCCATATTTATGTGTGATTGCAAGTAATATTCTGCTATAATACAGGCATTATTCCACTGGCTGTCAGAAAGAAGTTACTCTATAAGTATCCCTTGCAATAGCATGTTTCACAGATATATCTAAATAAATGTAAGAAGCTAGTAACTGGAAAACCCTGAGCTTGCATATATGACTGAGCTGCAAAGGGAAAACTCCGTTTAGGGCCCTTGTGGGTTAAAGGTTTGTGATATTTGCACTGCTGCAGAAGCCAAAAGCTGACTTTACAAGTGGGAAAAATATTAATGTGTTTAAATGAAACAAACTCCTATTTCTATCCCCATGGTAAACCCTTACGGTGAATGTATTTGCTCTTAGAGGGTTTTAAAGTTTGAAATATGAATGCCAAAAAGAATGTGACTTTTTTCACCACAGATCAAACATTCTCCAGAGTTTGGCAAAAGCCGTGTTGCTACGGTACAGCTTAGGTCTTACAAGCCTGAGTATTTCCAGAGCAGGACCACGGATTTGCACTTGCTGACACTTACACATTCTTGCATTGTATTTTGACCATGTCTCCTTTCTCCCCCTCTCTACTGGGAGATGGATATGAACCAAAATGTCCAATCTGCCTATTCCTACCTCTCCAGGGAAATTCCTGGAATCGAAACCTTGAGCATGACTGGAATTTGTGTTTAGAGCAGAGACAGGATAAAGCGCTGGATTTGGATGTGTCTAAGTTTTCAGAGGATGATGGCATACCACATGTATGGGTGGCACCTCTGCGACTTCTCCAGAGTTGTGTCAGGGCAGGTGGTTTATGAAGGTGCAGCAGAAATCTGTTCTCTTCTATGGCTCCTGGCAATGCTGCAGACCAGCTCTGGCCTCAATAAACATGTGAGGTACTATGGGATTGGCCATGTATCTCTTAGCTGGAGCAGTAGCCATGAACCTGCACTGCCAGAAATCAGTTAGTGACCTCCTGGGAACATAGACACACAGAGGATGTCTGCAGCACAAGTGTTCATCAGACAGAACAAGCAGCACCTAATTTCTCCCATTACAGCTATTGTGGTGACCTTCAGGAGATCACGAAGATGTTTTGCACCATGAACGTGTAGCTGGAGCACTTCTGTGTGGTGTTTGAGGGCTGCTGGCTGTGGGGATAGCATTTTCATCTTGTGTACCCTAATCTTTTACCTTCATGAGAACAAAATCCACATTCTTACCCACCAAGAAGCCTCCTGCAGCATGAGGAAGAACATTAGCATTGAGATTGGTGGGCTGTCAGGGTTGGTGTGGACGGGAGGGGAGCACACACGTGTATATGTATAATCTGTGCTAAACTGCCACTAAATCTGGAGCATCCATGTGGGAGTCAGTGGAGATGTCTCAGATCTGCATGTGTGACCAAACCTGGAGCTCAGCCCCTGGGTGTTTCCGTAGGTTCTTCCCTTGCAGAGCATCCCAGTGTGGGGTGATTCATGTAGACATAATAGGACAATGCCCTGATGAGCTTTGCACACCCTGACTTAATGGGACCACACTGGTAAATGTTTTGGTTTTTTTTTTCTTCTTCCTTTACAAGCCCAGCTTCTAGTGGAAACAGACACTTTTGGCAGTCAAGTCCGGATCAAAGGGAAGGAGACGGACTTCTACCTTTGCATGAACAGGAAAGGCAAGCTAGTGGGGAAGGTAAGTGTTTCCCATTAATTCATTTGTAACATGAGTGTTACCTTTAGAAGCCTCCTCAAGGCTGTAATGATGTGTTCGAGGTTCGCCTGTCAGCCTCAAATGAAAAGCAGGACAGAGGGGATGTGGAGTTTGCAAGGCAGCCCAGCCCTCCCCCCGCACCCGTAAAATCCAGCTCTGCTGATGTTGGGTGGAGGGGAGTTTGCACTTCACAGTTGTGTTAAACTGGTGTGAGATGTCATTTCAGTATCCCCGTGTCATGGCTGCTTCCACAGTAACATCATTACCCAATCTTTCTTTGGAAAGTCAAAATAAAAGGGCAAGGGGAGCACTGTGCTGGGGAGGCTGGTGCTGGGGAGTTTGGCAACAGAAGGCTCCTTTCAGTGGTGAGCCAGGGGATGGTGTGGCAGAGCTAATACTGGAATCCGAACATCGTGCTGGGGCTTGGCCTCACGGTTCTAGCGTTACAGGAATATTTTATTACTTTGGATCCCCACACAATGGAAGCATGTAACAAATTACAGCATGTTCACCCCTCTAGCCCAACTTCTTTGCTGAAGTAATATTTTCTATGTATTCACTTGTTTTTGTAACTTAGGCAGTTCTTCTTCTGTATTGTTGGTGAATTGAGACACTTCCTAACAAGGCAGGGGCTTGCTCGAAGCTAAAATATCACCCCCAGAAAAAAGTAAATATCTCAACCCTCAAAGGCTCCCCCTCCTCCACTGCTTGCACTTTGCGCCATCAGAAATTACAATCTGGCATCTTTGTGGCTGTGAAAAAGGGAAGCTGAGTTTTGTTTTGAGTCAACACCATGAAAGCCATGCTCCCAAACAGAAACCAGAAACCAGATTGCTCTGATGAAACCTTATTTACTTTTGTGGTCCCGAGAGTGACACTTGTGGGACGAGTGCCTTCCGTGGAGGATCCCTCCTGCCACTTTGGGTTTCCCGATGAGCAGCGCAGCTGCTTCTGCGGAGCCCAAGCCCACGGCACTCACTGGCAGTCGCTGCCCAGCTGCTTTGCAGGAGCAGGAGTGTCCAGGATGCTGCTCAGAAATTGGTGGGGACTTGGAAATGGGGAGGGTTGGACCAAAGCAGCCAGGTCTCTCTGCTTCCTGCAATTCTGCTCTGAATGAGACACTGTTGTTTGATTTTAGACAAGGAAATTTGAATTTTAACCAGACTTAGACCTCCCAGGATATTAATGGATGCTTTTTTTTTTGCGCAGAAAACAAACATGGCCAAAATTATTTTTTTTTCCATCCTTTAAATATAATAATGGCTTTTTTTTTTTTTTTTTTTTCTGAAATGTTATAAGGATAATTTACTTAATGTTTAAGAGCTGCTGATACCACAGTTATGGAGTTGTTAGCATTCAGATTAAACAGAGTAAAATGAGCATGAAATCTTCCCCTTTTCTTTAACAGCCCTTATCCTGGGGTGGATCTGCAGTGGTACACAGGGTAACCTCCACCCTTTCTGGGTCTGTGCTGAGCATCTGGGAGCACCCTGGAAAGGCAGAGGCTGTTTTGCAAAACCTATAGTATATCTTGGCAGGATTCACCCCTTGATTTGGCCCATTGGGCACCAAGGCAGGACAGTTCTTTAGCTTGTCAACTTTCATGCACAGTAAAGCTTTTTTTTCTTTTTCTCTTGATGTGCTTTTCATAAAGTTAAGCTGGCAAACGGTTTGTTATAAAAATAAATAAATAAATCTATTCTTGTAAATATGAGCTTTCCCACCCCAGACTGCTGACAAGTTCACCAACCAGCCGACCTGAGCAGGAGGGGGTATGGAGCGTGGCGTTTGGAAGGAAAATGTTCCAGACACGTTGCCCATATTAACAGCTTCTCATGAGCAAAAGAAGAAAATAATAGCATGTCTTCTTGATACCAACGAGTGTGGTTTTAATTAGTATCAGAGTTTCAGCTCTTTCTGTGGCAAGAGTCTGAGGGAATGCTTTTTAGCTTGAATGCTCTAAACAGCTAGTAAACCCCAAGGAAAACTTTAGATAAAAGTTATGCCTGAGCTTATACAAATATTTAAGTTCAGTCTGGGGGTGGAGGGGAATGAAACCCATAAACTGATTGTTTCACGGTTGCCCCGGTATGCTCATTTGGCAAGAGAGGAGCCATGGGACCAAACTGGGTCTTTTTCTCTGCTCATTTCCTATCCCCTTACACTGCATAATCCCGAACAATACCAGCATATGCCATCTGGCTTTGTTCTCCTCCTCAGTCAGCAGTTTTGGATCCCCCCCCCCCAGTCGAAAACCTGCTTTGAATTTAGTCCTTTTTGTTTCCCATAATCACCTACAACGGGTATTACAGACCCGAGCAGGTTGTTGTTGTTCCCAGCTGGAACTGGTGATGAAGGCAAGAGCTCCAGAGATGGGGCTTGCTCCCCACCTTGGAGCCAGTTGTGTTGCAGTCAAACTCACTAATCCCCAGGGCTGAGAAGAGCAGCCTTTGCGTGTTTTTATTCATTTCTCAGAAATGGCACCTACGCCAGTGTTTCTGATCTGATAGAGCTTGCTCGGGATCCCCAAACCTCATTTGCTCTCCCTCACGAGGGTGCTACCACAAGCGTGGTCACAGCCAACATTGGCCAAAGGGCTCAGAGGTCTTTTGAGTGGCCTTCTAACTGTATTTATTGTCACAGTGTGCAACTGCTGAGGTCACTGCCACTCTACATGCTGCTTATGAAAACTGGAGACAGGGCAGGTGTTGTACAGGGAGTGACTTGTCTGGTAAAGGTGACCAGCACCAGGGGAGAACAAATTGGGTAGCATTTCTTTGCTGATTCCTGGTATTACTTATTTTTTCCTTCTGACCATGTTTTTTTTTGCCTGTGTGTTTTTGCTGCCTCTCTTCATACAAATGTAGGAATGGCTCCCTGAGTTTTCTGACTTTGTTGAAGTTTCCTACTGAACTTTATGATATAATAGTTTGGGTTGGAAGGGATTTTTCAAGGTCACCTTGTCCAACCCTCCTGCAGGGAGCAGGGACATCTGCAACTAGAGCAGGTGGCTCAGAGCCCAGGCCAACCTCACCTGGAATAGTTCCAGGGATGGGTCATCAGCCACCTCTCTGGGCAACCTGGGCCAGGGTCTTGCCACCCTCTGTAAAAATGTCTCCCTTCTCTTCAGTCTAAATCTCCCTCTTCAAATTTAGAAACCATCACAATATGTCCTGTCCCAACAGGGCCTGCTCAAAAGTATGTCTCCATCTTTCTTATAGGTGTCTTAAAGTCCTGGAAGGCTGCACTAAGGTATCCCTGTAGCCTTCTCCAGGTTTTTTGGTGTAATTATCTCTGAAGAGACATTAAAATAGGAAGCCTCAGATCAGAAATGCTAGGTGCTTATTAAAAAAACCTTTATGGTCTTTTAAAAATTATTTGTATTAATTTATCTCAGGCTTCTTACATGGAGGAGAAGGGGACTCAGTAAGGTTCTGTTCTACTTCAAAAGAGATGTGCACTTTAACTTGTCCAATTGTGACAAGGCACAAAGCGTCTAGTCACGTAGAACACAAGAACCCTGAATATTTGCAATAATTCATTGTTACAGGAGAAGAGGAGCTAATGGTCTCCTCTGAGGTACTCTGAGTTTCCAACTGTAGTTCTCCTGGGGAGTCCTCCTGTTTTGTTTTTTTTCTCTCTGCCTCAGCCTTTCTTATCTCTTGTGCTGAGATAAGGGCATCAATTAAGTGAGGACTTCATGTTTGTAGAAGGCTGTCAAAGGTAAGTGTTTTAAGACACTAAAGCAAGGAATAAGCAGCCTGGGGTGTGAGCAGATGGCTGTTAATTAGCTGGGCCATCTCTACCTGCTCTTGCTGAGTATGTCCTTACAGCAAACCCACGCCCTCTAGAATTGCAGGATGCTGTGGGGAGTTTCTGTCCCTGCCCTGTCCCAGTCCCCTTGTCAGGAGAGCCTTTGCAAGAGGTTAGTAGTCTCTGTGAAGCTTAAACTGGATCTGTTGGCACCATGACAAGATGACCACACACAGTGCTGCCTCTTGCTCTAGGAGCTGCTAAGGCTAGTGGCTGTTACATTTCAATGGGAGTATCTCCTAATCCCTGGACACTGTTGCCAGGGCATTTCCAGTGGTTCTCTTCCAGGCCTGTTTTTCTGGATTTACCAGGGGCAAAAGAGAATGGACTTTGGCTTCCTGCACAGCTGCCTAGTGGGAGGAAAGGCTGCTTATTGCAGACCATGGCAAGGGAGACATCAGTTTATAGATCGAATTATGGAAGCAGGGAATGTAGATAGCAACTTGAAGAGATCCAGAAGATTTGACAAGAGTAAGGAAAGAGGTATTCACATCTTTGATTTAATCTGGAAGTTTCTTGAACAGATACTCCAAGCAGTCCCACTAATGTCCTTCCATGGCATTAGGTGGATGATGTCTTTTCCTGATCTAGCAGCAATATTGTTCCCTGTTGGTTTTGTTTTGAGAACAACTCCATCTCTTGGTGTGTGAAGTCACTTGGACTCTTCCAGGAAGGAGAAGCGGGTTCTAGGTGCTGGAGCCATCTCCTCAGGGTAGGATGGGACTGAGAGTGTACGTGGAGTCAGGACATTGTGGTGACTATCAGTTGTGTGCTCCAGTGTGATGCTGCTCCACATGATATGGCTGCAATCTTGACACTGTGGGCTTGCAGGAAACTCCTGCACCCCTGGAAATGGGAGTGAGTCTTTCTTCTGAGGTAGGATGTGGCTATGGAGAAAACTCCAGATCTAGGGGGAAAAGTTAGAAAAGTGATGGACAGAGTGGGATCTAGCACAGATATCATCCCTGCCAGCTCTACAGACAGTGAGAGCACAAGTTGTACCTCAAGAAGTCCTTGCTCATTACATCAGTTTAGCTCCTTCTAAAAACTGAAGCCTGAGAGCATGTGCAAATCCACTTGCTGACTTGCACCATCTCTCTTTGGGTTTGCTTTCAAAAGTACTCGGTGACCTGGTACACACACACTCCCTCAGAAAACCCTTCCAGTTTACACACAGTATGTTTGAAAAAGCATTTTTACTAGTTTGGTTTTATTTCTTTGTCTTCTGTGCTTAATGTGAACAGTGGGGAAAAAGCTGTTCAGTGAAAGGTGGGAATCCCTTGGCTGGGGCGTTGCTTCAGGTCAATGCCAGGAAACTTGGGTGCTTTCTGGACACAGCTTTGCTGACACCGTGTCTGTAGCACTGAAGTCCTCCCGGCACTCACAAAGCACAGATGAGCAGAGCTAAGCTTGCGTCCTCAGGCATGGTCCAGCTCCTGAAGAAAAGCTTTGCCAGCCAAAGTGTGGCTGTGCCAAGGGCACATCATCCATTCCAGGGGCTGGGGGTGGTGTGGCTCTGCTGGCCTCCATCACCTCCTCCCCAGCCCTGACCAGCGCTGCTGTGCCGATACCCCTTACAGCAGAAACCTGCTTCTCAGACGTAAGATTTTTTTCTGGTGTGATAACTGCTTTCCAAGCCAATATATTTCTTAATGTTACCAGAAAGTTGCTAATACCATATGGCAAGGCTCTCTGTATTTTTGCAGGACAACAAACAAACTGTTGCTCGATGCCAGACTGCTCTGGCAGAGCTTTATCACTGATGCCTGCCAGCAGTAGCCTTTAGGGGATAGTAATAATTTGGGGTTGTTTACATTACAGCTTTAAAATAGGGGTTTTCTTGAAGCATGTGTGTGTTTAGTCAGGAAAGTTGGCTAAAAAAACTCTTGACAGAATCAAAGAGTGAAGGCGCTCTCTATAGCCCATGCATGTGGACTTGGCCCTTGATAATACCTCTGGCCTTACAGCAGAAAGAGTGTGTTATGTTATGGGAGCTCCAGGTGGTTCAGTGTGAGCCACCCTTTGTAGAAGACAGCAGGTGGGTTTTCCAAAGCCTTATCTGCATACCTGGACCGGCTTTTTGGTTGGTTGACTTCGGTCAAGGCTGAGGTTGCACTTTCTTGGAAAGCTACCTTTGAAACATTGATGCTGGCAAACCAGTGCCTTGCTGTAAGGCCAGGGGCCCATGTTAGCCTGAGACAAGGAGATGCCAGGATGAGCTTCAAGCCTAATGCCCTTTGCATGCCCTGTTCCCACATGTCTTTTGGGTGTGAGTCTTCCCAGTGCCTGCCTGTGCCAGGGTCCGTCCCAACAGCCAACTATGCTGCAAATATGCTGGGAGGTGCATGGTGAGGGCAGAGGGACACGCAGCAGCTTGCAGTTTGAAACTCTGGTGCTATAGCTGAGGTGTTTCCACTCCTCAGCTTGTGCATTTAAACCCATGCCTAACTGCATCTTGGATTTGGGGCAGAACTTTGAGTTTCACACGGTTTTGATGCTTATCCAGACTTTTCCCCATTGTTGCACAGTATTTGAGTTGCTTGAAAGGGGCTTGTAAAACCAAACAGTTTCTGGGGCTGAGCGTTGAATTCACAACAAAAACACATCCAGAATTAGCGGGGTGTTGGGTTTAATAGCGTGCGTTCTGTGGATCTCTCTGTGACATGTTCAGCCGTAAACTATTCTGACTTGGCATCTCATGTGAAAGCAAAACTTGATGTGACTTTTGCTGGATCTCTCTCAGGTCTCATTTTGAACTGCAGTCTGGTTCTTCATCTAGGGTGGGATTGGTCCTTTTTAAAAGTAAACTGTTCCCAGGCTTTCGCTCCCCTGTGGGTTTGTTTTAGTTTAAGTCATCGAAATAAATGGAACATTTAAATTCAGTGGAACCTGCAGCCAAGCAGCCTTGGACCCTGTCATACTTTGAACAGGGACCTGATCGAAACCAGCCTCAAGTGTCCAAAAATCTTGAATCAGGGTGTGCATAGGTCTTTAAAGCAATGAGGCAACAAAACCAGTTTTCTTTCAGCTGAGCCATTAGAATCTTCTGCATTCACCTAATCAGGTCTTTTCTGCAACCAGTGATAAAAATTTTGAGTTATTATTCTGAGAATGTAGAAGTTGAGATTCTCATGAAGTGAGAAGCAGAAGTGGAAGCTAAAACTGACAATTGCCCTCCTCCATTCTCAACCCCCAAATATCATGAGAATTTTGG
This sequence comes from Ceyx melanurus, assembly GCA_024611195.1. NCBI lineage: Eukaryota > Metazoa > Chordata > Aves > Coraciiformes > Alcedinidae > Ceyx > Ceyx melanurus. The sequence continues at coordinate 12,235 of JANHGL010009417.1, read as the reverse complement.
TAATATTGCAGCCTTCCACAGCTGCTTCTTTCCCATTTCTGGGTGACCTGAAGCATTGCGTTCAAACTTTTGTGGATGCTGGTGGGATTTGTATCATCTGGTTCAATTGTTGCCATTTCAAATCTTTACAGTGCTGGAAATGTGTCAGAAGGATTCCCCAAGGAGGGCTTTGCTAGATGTTGTGGTAGGGATGCTGTTATCACACTGTCTCAGGGTATGTGCATGCAATAATTTGTCATGTTAGTTCTTGGTAGGTGTGACATGTTAAGAGCTGGCCAGCCCCCAGCTTTTGGTGTGACTTGGCTTTTCCAGGAAACTTCGCTTTAGATGGCACAACCATGTAACGATTCCTGAGAAGCTGTTTATGGTTTAGCCAGTGAAGGCATTTTCCAGTGTTTATTGCGCTGAGGTTGCCTTGGCACGACCATGGATAGGCTTCAGAGCTGCAGTGGTAGGAGTTTGTGTGAGCTCAGTGGACCTTTGCAGTGTTAATATTTGCTGTGAGCAATGGGCCTTGTCCTGCTCCTGTGTTTGTAATGATTTGTTTACAGCAGTGTTGTGCACAGAAGTTTCTCTGGAGCTGGGAAAGAGAGGGAGAAGTGATGTGAATGCGGGTAATGAATTCTGTGGAAGAACTTCAGCCCTTTTGTGAGACAGCAAGTGGCTGATCTCAGTGTCACAGCTCATTCAGAAGTTCCATGTGCAGAAGGGGGTGGGTGGTCTGGTGGATACCAATAAGCACTGCATGGCTGCAAGGCTTGGGAAGAGTTGATGGGAGAGTTTGCAGAGAGAATGGGATTAGCTGGGGAATGCTGGCAGTGCTTGAGCTCACATGGCATAAGAGGTTGAAGAGATGGGAGGAACATGCTTGTATGGAGAAGACCTCTTTGTTTCACAAATGGTTAAAACTACCTTAGTTCTTAACACAGTTCTTAAAACCCTGGACTGTGTGTGCCCATAAGTTAGGATGCCAAAGCCCCGAAGGCCATCTGAGCCAGAAGACTGGTATTCATGACACTGAATGGAGAGAGAGGCTCATAGAATCATTTGGTTGGAAGAGACCTTTAAGATCATCAAGCCCCACCATTCATCCTGCACTGCCAGGGTCCCTAAACCATGTCCCCCAGCACCACATCTACACGGTTTTTAAACACTTTCAGGGATGGGGACTCCACCACCTCCCTGGGCAGCCCATTCCAATGCCTAACCACCCTCTCTGTAAAGAAATTTTTCCTGATAGCTAACCTAAATTTCCCTTGGCATAACTTGAAGCCATTCCCTCTCGTCCTGTCATTTTTAACTTGGGAGAAGAGGTCGACCCCCACCTCCCTACAACATCCCTTCAGGTAGGTTCCCCCATTCCACCATGCAGATATTTACCAATGTCTCCCCTGTGCTGGTCCATTGTTAATGCTGTAGGTATACTTTGCCTGTGCAATCTGATGGATTTAGGTCATGGGTTTCATAAATGGAGCACATTATGAGGCACATTTACGTCCACAGTGGGCTGTTGGCTTTGTCTTGGATTTGTGTTTAGCTGCTTTGCCAGGCAGAACATTGATGGTGTTTGTTGGACATTACTTAACCTCTTCTAAGAGTAATGTGAATATTTGAAGTCCATGCTAAGTCCTTCTGTGCTACCTTGCAATCTTCAAAGCACCATGGATGGATACAGATCCTCTTGGCCTGAACAAGGACAGGAGGTTTTGCTTTAACCAAATGCAGGTAGAGGAACTATGCATGACATGAGCTGTGAATCCTGTGAGCAGGGCTCCTTGGATGGCAGTGGGAACATCAGAGATGGGACTGGTGCTTAGTACATCATTTCTTGGGCCAGACCACACAACCAAGAAGTTCATGTAGTGACATTTTAGCCATACATTAACACCTTGAGTTAATTTAAGCTTCTCAGCATAGCCATAATGGTTTAAGTGTTTGCTCTAAAATAAAGCAAAAGGTTCCTTATCCTTTTATTTAAGAAAAAAATGTCTTCATTATTTTGGTTTTATGCTGAAGAGTTGCAATTGCTCAGCTGAAGATGTGAGCCTCTGACCCTTTATCTCCAGGCTGTGCCTAGTCACCAGGGAGCTGTGTAACATATATACGGATTTCTTGTGATTCCTCTTTAGCAGACTTCATCTTTTCCTTTGGATAGTGCTAAGAAGCACCAATTCTCTCTCAAATTGGAGGTTTGCACAGTCAAGGTTCATGTATCAGATGATGCTTGTAAGACTGACCTCTAAATCTTTTTCTTATCCTGTGACTGGAGGCTGTATATCCCTGTCAAGGGAAAAAACCACCACCTTCTTGAAAGCTACAGGATAAATTAATTTAATCCTTTCTGTGTTCAAGGAGCAAGTGTCACCATAAAGCTGCTAGCATCTGTCCCCTGTGTTTCTTGGTGACTGCAGCTGTGCATGATGCTGGAATATTTCAGTTCCCTAAGGTTAAATGTTAATGAAAATTATTGAGAGGTGATCCCTGAGCCCTGGTCATACCTCACCCTGTGGAGAGGATGTGTTGTATACATCTTGTGCTGACAAGTATCAAGTTAAATTTATTTCCTCAGAGCATCTTTTCTCACAAGTGCAACTTTTGTTGGTCTTGTGCATCTCTGAGCTGAGGGTTCCTTCTAAACATTACTTTGCAAATACACGGATGTATTTAACTTGTGACAAAGAACAAAGCAATGCAGCCTTGTCTTTCTCAAGTGAATGCAGTTGAGATGCACATTCAGGGGGGTCTGTCTCTTCAAGGACTGTTTCTACTCTGAATTCAGTTTTGAAGCTGAAGTGAGAACAGAGTCTCATTTTGAAGTGGAAAATAAAACTCCAACTGTAGCAAAAGCTAGTCCATTTGATACGGCCATTACAATACTGGTTTTAAGGTTAAAGAAAACTGGATCTTGCTTAAATACATTTTTATTCTTGACATTTTCTCACATAGTATATTGGGCACTTAAAGATATTAGGTTTTCCTAAGGGAGGACAACTATCAGCAGCTTTGCATTTGTTGTGTACAGGTGGAAATTTGTGGTTCACAGGCTGGAACAATTCTGGATGATCATTTATGGATGGCACTTGATTTGATCATGGATTTATTATTTTTCTTAGTAGCACAATTTGACATGAAAAGAACTAATGCCATCCTACAGACAATTAATGACCTTTCTTAGTGCTAAATTCCACTGATTTAAACTTGCCTCAGGGAAACTGATGTCACTACCAGAATGTCAGCTGAATGAGATTGCACTTGTTTAAAATTATAATTTAAAAAGACAGCGGGTACATTTGTTTAATGTGTATTAATCTGGGATTTACCAGACCTGCTTGGGGGTGGGGTCACTAATAGTTCTAGTTCCATGTTCTTGCTCCACTTATCATCTAGACCTGATACTTTAAACAGTTTGGGGGTTTTTTGGTGGGTTTTGGGGTTTTTTTTCCCTTATAGTGGTATAGGTCCCTGCATAATGAATTTAAGCCTATACAAAATATTCTGCTGCTCTTAGTTGGCTTTTATTAGAAAGTTTGGGAGTGGCCTGTGGAGTCTCAGTGGAGGCTGAAAATGACCACTCAAAAAGAAATCCCAGCAAAGCCCAGCAGTGCATTTACCTAACAAGCTAATTATGTAGGTTAAGGATAATTGTGCAGATGGGTAAAAATGCCTTCCCTGCTCTTGCTATACACCCAGAGGTATACATGCAACTGGATCAGGTAATACAAGCATACATGCAACTGAATCATGTGCAAGTAATGGTAAATGCTATAGATCTACTCAGGTGTCACATCTGTAACCTGCTTGTGGTTTCAGGCCTCCTGAAGCAGTAGCATCCCATTGCAAGAAACATAGTTTTGACTGAAGGTTTCCTAAACTTTCTATCAGTTTCATAAAGTTAATTTGAAAAGTGTTTGGCATTTCTCATCATTAGCAGCAAGTAGACATAGCTCTCTGAGATGAAATTAGGAATTCCTATTCACTGAATGTACCTCTTTCAAGATTAAGCCCACCTAGTTTTGCTCTAATTATGGATATGTGCCGCCCTGCCATGCTGTTGTCAATAAATGTGCCTGTGACGGAGGGAGCAGGTTAGGAACCATGTCCTGGTGTAGCTTCAGTTTTGCTTGATTTATCATTTTGGACTCAGTGATCTTAAAGGTCCTTTCCAACAGAAATGATTCTAGGACCCCTACAAACACTTCTTTCATCTCTGTATCAAAATGCTCTTCTAGAGCAGTGTGGCAGTTACAGAACTGGTATTACTTATATAAGTGGAATTTTTGAGTGACAGGTATAAGGAAAGGGAATTGTTAAACCATTCTCTTCCTTCCTTGGTTCTTGCAGCTTGTGTCTGTCACAAACAGGAACAGGGTTCTGTAAAGCCTATAGGTCCCACCCCATGTATGCAAGATCGTGCCCATTTCCTCATGCTTTTGGGAGAGGGGCGACGTACCCCCAGTGTGTGTGGGCAGGAGGGCACAGGGGTGGGCAACACTGCTTTGAAACTGGGCCTCAGAATGGACATGGGCCCTCTTGTCCTGGTTTGAGTTAGAACCCTTGACACCTCTCTTTGGAGAATCTCCTCTGTGTTGGTTCTGTATTAATTCCCCTGCTTCACAAATGCACTTAGATGTCCTGTATACATAATTAACCTCGCCACTGCGCCAGCAGACGCTTTTATTGAACTGCCCATCATGACTCCTAAGTATTTTCCTCTGAGAATTGTGCAGGTTCAGAGGCCAGAGAGCTGGAGGAAACGTGCATGAAGCTGAGTAACTCTTGGCAGTTATAGATGCGGCTGCCCTGATTTACAGCCCAGTCTAGGAGCAAGAGTGTGCATTTGGGTCAAGAGGTGTCTTCTGTGGTCAGGATGCCTGGCCATAAATCCAGGATGCTGAGCATCGGGATGCTTATGATGGATCTGTCCTGATAATGCCTATAAAGTGCACGAGTGTGGCTGGGCATGGTTCAGCAGCTGCCAGAGCACTCTCATTTGCTATGCTCTGAAGTGGCTGTATCTCCACAGCACTGCTGGATCTGCCAGCCACTGTACCCACCTCCTTGTCACGCTTTCTGACCTAGCTTTAAAAGGTGTATGTGTGAAGGATGAGAGGCAGCAGTGCTAAAGCTGTGACATTATCAAAGCCCCTGCTTCACCGTCTTTCATTCATGGTTTTCCATACCATGCAGAGTGAGTCTGGAGGAGGCTCTGAGTGTTGCCTGTCTTAGAGCTGAGCTTGTGCAAAACCATGGAGAAACAATATGCTTCTTGAAATTGTCATTAAGTATATGTTGTAGAAACAGTTCAGGGGCTTTATAGAGGTTATCAGTAATGCTGGGTGCATCAGCACTTGGTCTTCAGCTGGGGATGTTTCAGGAGTGGCTTACAGGGACTGCTGAGCAACACATGCCCTGAAAAACCCCAGCCCTCCCTGCTGTCACCACTCTGAAATTGAGGAAATACAGGGCAGGATTTCTTGCATATAATGCAGTGTGAGAATCTGATAGTGCCAGCGTTCAAGGGAAATTTTCAGCAGCCCTTTAAAACAATGGCTAAGCTCTGTGGGTGTACCTCATACCTTGGGGTGGCCTGAGGTCCAGCACAGTGGGGTACCACTGCTCAGGAACCTCAGGTCCATCTGTCTGTCCACAGAGGGAGGGATGCAGAAAGGGTATTTCCTGGAAAAAAATCTAGGTGTGTACATCTTGTGGAAACCTTTTGCTTGAGCAGTAGCTTTCCCTGCTCCAGGATTTTTAGGAAGAGGGGGCTTGCTTTGCTTGCGGAGGGGAACTCTCCCACTTGTGTGGAAAGCTGGTATCTCAACAGTTTAACATCAAGCCTGGGGAACTGAACTTCCAGGAAGATGATAATTAGACAGGAGAATTATACCCCTTTCACTTGAAAGGTGAAGTCTTGCTGTGCCCATTGCCAAGTTGACATTTTTGCAGTTCATCACCAGCACATTCAGTCACCATACCCAGAAAGCTTCTAATTGCAGCCTCGTTTGAGGAGGGGGAAGTGTTTTAACATAAGCTTAGCTAACAACAGCTTAATACAGCATCACTCGCAGGGCTTAATTTGTGCCCTGATCTTTGCAAACAGAGAAACCTTTCAATCTCAGAGGCATCTCTCTCCCCGCACCGTGGTATTACCCGAGCCGCTTATTGTTGCCGTAAAAGCCAAGTGAAGTTTGGATTTGCCGGTGCCCACTGAGCCAGATTTGAGAAGCATAAATGAGAAAACCTGCCCTGGGCCTCCCTTTCCCATAAAAAGCTGCTCAGGTGGCTTAGTGTGGCAGGGGTATGGGGAGGAGGAGGCAGCTGCTGCACCTGCTCATGCTTTGGCTCCAGTTGGTGGCACAGAGGCTGCTGCGAATTCCCCCTGAGCAGCAAGCTGTTAGTGGCAGGAATGCCTCACTCCGAGGAGGGTTCCTGCTACGACAACAAAGAGCCCTTTGATCCTTTCCATTTGGAGAACTTAAAACAAGAAAGCCAAACTACAATAAGACCAAGTTGGGTCATTAAAAAAAAAAAAAAAAGGAGAGCAGAAGCACCAAAGCACTCCAGAGTGTAATTGTAGAAGCAGCAAATGCTTTGGCACTTAATTCTGCTGGAGTGTCAGTTCAACATGTTTCACGTTTAATACTGGAGAGCCCATCGCCAAATGCTCTGCACAAACAATCCTGTGCTGCTCCTTGGTAAGTTCAGGGCACTCACAGAGCCCCTGGCTCCAGTGTGGCTCCTTCAGCTGTACATGGGATGGCATTTGCCTGTGGTATATAAGCAGAACCACACTCAATATAGTGCTTGCTGGAGAAGGAGCCTTGGCCGGCTGCTGCCACTCTAACCCTGCTCCATCACAGCACTGGGACCACTTGAGCTCACCACCTTATCACTGGGTAGTGGCTCACGGTGTCCAGGGCTGGTCTCCAGCTGTTATTTGGGAGAGATGCTCCACCACAGCTAGTGCTTCAGACTGCTGGGGTGTTCACCTCCCCTCTGCCTGGACCTGGGCGATGCCTGAAGGCTTTCTGTGGAAGGTGGCATTTAGATCAGGCTTTTTAGAAGGTGTGTTATCAGAAGTCTGGCAAACAGCTACCACATCTTCCCACAGTTCTTAGGGTGTGTGCAAACAAAAACTGCTCTGAATTCTTTCTCTGCAAAGAACTGAGCTGCAAGTTGTTGTCTCCATGGTGGCATGGCCTCATTGCACAGCCAGGCAGCAGGCCCCAGGGGTGAAATACGGCAATTTGAGGGTGGTTTGTCACAGGTACGAGGAGGTGCTGATGTAAAGAGAGCCCATGCCCTTTGAAGGAGTAGGGTTGTGCTTTTGCAATGGCTCTCACTGTGCTCTGAGCAGGAGCTTGCCTTTAGGTAACAGCCTGTGGGACAGTAGTGAGTCAAATGCAGGAGCAGCTTGTCCCTTGAGCTCATGTGGCACATCTCAGGGCTGCAAAGCTCTTGTGCCCACTCTGCTCTGTGGGGCTGATTGGGAATGTGGGACTAGGTTCAGATCCTCCCCCATCATGTGGCAATGCCATTGCACCAGGCCAGGTGGCTCCTGCACATCTCCCAGGCTTTCAAGAACTCTCTATTTTAAAGAATCAGTTTTTAAAAAATAGATGTAGAAGATGCCCTATTTGTAGAACAACTCCAGGTGATGTTGGCTGGGGCTCTGAGCAACCTGATCTAGTTGCAGATGTCCTTGCTCACTGCAGGGGAGTTGGACTAGACTTTGAAAGGCCCCTTCCAACGCAAACAGTTCTATTCTCTGGTTCTGTAAACCTCCACATTTTGAAGGGCGAGCACTCTGCAAGGTACCTCCTGGCAGCTAAGCGTGTATGAAATGTGGCTTGGCAGCATCTCCCGGCTGGCGTCGGCAGCGGAGGCTGCAGCCCCGTGTCGGCAGCAGGCGTTAGCACGAGGAGCTCCTGGGGAAGGGCGAGCCAGCTGCCAGAGCAGGGAGTGGTGCTTGGCCAAAGCCATGTCCCTTTTCCATCATCCTCTCTTTGGGGGAGCAAGGGCATGTGTGACAGACCCAATGAATGTTTTGCTGGCATTTAAATAGGGTCGTAATTAGAACTTAAATGATGGGCACCTGATGAAAACAAGGTGTCATTTAAAAATTACTGAAAACCTTTATAAATTCCATTTCCTCTAATAAATTACCATGGGTCCTGCTCTCCATGATGTAGGTAATGTGTGCAAGGGATATATTCTATTGGGGATTATAATAGACGCTGTAAAATAATCTTGTAAGTATTTAAAATTCATTTGTCTGTCTCTGACGTGTCTTAGCATGGACAGGAATGCTCTGTTTGGGGAAGTAAGGTCCTTATCCTGATTATCTTGAGGTACTTGTAAATGTTACTGTAATTTCATGTTATCAAATCATTGAGCTCTTCCTCTTCCAGAATGAAGTTATTTTATCTCATACACCTTGTTTACTTCAAATTAGCCCTGAGGTTGGCCTGAAGTTGCACCTTGTTATTCCTCTACCTCCTGTCTCTGTCTTAGGCTCTGTTGGCAAATTTGAAGGTATAAGTAAATACTTTTTTGTTATTAATAGAATAACTTCCCCCTCCTACACACACATTTTCTTTTCATTCCAGTCTTCATTTTCCATGAGAAACTGACATTGCAGTACAAGCAGAAACCTCCCAAACTGCATGAAAATGCCTTAATTCTCCTAGCAACAAGGTCAGGGCTCAAATCCAGGACCTTTCCATAAGCGTGGGGGAAACAGTCCTTCCAATTACCTGCTCCCCCTGCGGTATGGATCCGGTCGGTTCATCAGCACCTGGGTTTGGGTGGATTTGAAACTCAGCCATGGCATTGTTTAAAAATTCTCCATTCATTGGGGAAGGGTTTGTAGTGGGCTGAACCCCGAGAAAGCTGGGGCTGGTTTTATGGCTTCCCATTGAAACCTGGTGGAACCCTGTTGTGTTGACTGATTTCCCCCTTCCCCACTCATGTGGCTTTGATCAAACCCAGGGCTTGGAGAACAACCTCCCCAGGAACTGGAACCACTGAGCTTTGCCTAGTTCTGCCATTCATTAAAGCGTCTGTGAGCTTCCAGTTGTAGATGATAAAAGGAAGACCTTTGTGCCTAGCCCAGGATGGAGATTGCTGGTCCTATGCTAGAGCTGGTTTTGCCCACATACAGGGAACACAGACTCTGGATTATCATGTTTGAGGCAGAAGTTTCTGTGATCTCTTGTGCCTTCTTAATGAGACCTACTCATGGTAGCAAAACCCTTTGGGCAGGATGGTGCATTAATGATTTTAGTGTAAATATCACATATTGTTTCATGGCTTGATTTGAAGCTCTGCTAGAGGTATTAAGCCGGGGTGGGATGGCTGGCTCTGGATGCTGGCGATGATGAAGCTTTTCTCTTGTTGTTGCCTGCGTGACTGCAGCTTGGGTCATTGTGCCTGGTGCTTCTCATCTTGCAGCTCTTTTTGCAATTTGTACACAGTTATTTGGGGATAAGAGGTGCGGGAAAGCCTGAGCCAGCTTGGCCCAAGGATTTTCCTCCTGTCCCAAGATCCCTTGCCCTTCCAACAAACTTCACAAACGTGCTGTGATTGTGCAGGACATTTTAGGAAGGCATCCTTGCCCCAGCCCAGAGGAGCCTCTGAGCAGAGCTGCTGTAGCCTGTGACTGACCATCGCTGCAGGTGCTGTGCTGTTCACACTGCTGTGGCTTTCCTGTCTGCCCAGGAATGGGATGGGTGAAATGGCTAAAGATTGAGAGGGTCTGATACTGCTTAGTTTGGATGGGGAGAGTTTAATAGCAAGTGTAGCAGTAAGCATAGGTCTGCAGTACTGAAAGTCTCATTTTATTTCAGTGGGGAGTTGAGTTGGGCTAATACTATGATGGAAATCCTTCCTTTGGCTTTGCTGAGCATTAGATTGTCTAGTATGGTGCTCCATGCTGTGCTCATCCCTGTCTAGAATCCATAAAAGAGCTTTAGATGCTCAGCTCAACTCAGAGCTGAGACAACATCCAGGGCTGAAGTGAGCTTGTGTCTACTCCCCAATATCTTTTGATGCATAGGACAAAGTGCCAGTGCATGATGTTCTAAGTGCAGCACCAGTAACTCAGCAGTTAAAGAACAAAATATTTTTTTCTGGCAGAAGTTTGTAGGTGAGAAGAATTTCCTCTATGCTGAAGAAATTAAGGATGCTGTTGCGTGATGCTGCAGCTCCCTTTAGTGCTGTGTGTGCAGGGCAAATTAGAGTCCTGAATCCAGCCCAAGATCCTTGTACTGCTGTGTGCAAAGTCCAGTTCTGGGTCCATTAGTCCAGATCTCCAAGCTAAGCTGAATTTGGTTTGCCAAATCTCAAACCAGCAGCTGCATTGGGAAAGGAGTCCCAGCAGGGCGGGTGTTTTGCTGCAGTGTGGTTGGGGAGCAGCTCTCATGCTCAGGAGCTTCTGGCTCCAGCTCTGTGCTAATTTTGGCTCGCTCTGCAGGGAGGAAAGTAATTTAGGGACATGGTTTTCTAAGCCAGGTCCTTGAGCCTTGGATGGATGCTTTTAGGCTGATATTGAAAGGTCAGGAAAGGGGAAGGACCATGTCCCCTCTGTCAGAAATGAATTTCAGAAATGAAACCCTATTCCAAACAAAAACCTGCCCTGGGAGAGCAGAGGTGTAAAATCAGGCACTTGCATCATCCCCCTGGCAGTGGAGGTGGAGCGGGTCTGGTGGCTGAGAGCACTGCTGCCACATGCTCCTCCAGCTGCCATCGCATCAGGATGCTGGTGGCAAACTGTCCCATCCGGGGAGCCACTCTGGCATGGGAATGGCCCTTCCTGCTGCTGCTGTCTCCCAGGGGTGCCAGTCAATGCCCAGCCTGAGGTGTGTAGTGCAGCTCTGAAAGTACTGCTGGCTTCAAAGCAGTCCAGGGCCCTAGGGACCAGAGTGGCGTCAGGGACCTCAACACTTCCAGCATCCCTCTGGCTCATCCCTGGAGCTCCATGTGTCATTTATTTGCCAGGTGTTGCGCCCGGGGTGCTGTGGGGGAGAGTTTTCCAAGCACTGGGAAGGTGTAGACTGAGCCCTGCAATGGGTTTAGTGAGATTTGGGTAGTGAGGGACAAAAGCCCATAAGGTATTTCAGGAAACATATGAAAAGTGAGGGGTGGAAGGAGAACGCTGTTGCTGAGCTCTTGTGAGATTCTGACTTTTTCCTGATGAAGTATGAGGTTTCCCTGGCACACATACAATTAATCCTCCTTGCCTAATGGAAAAAGCACAGCTAAGTGTCTTGCTTTGCTTGCAGTTGAAGGAGCTGGACTTGGACTAGGTAAACTGAACTGTTGTCTTTGAAAAATCTTTCTCTCCTTGGGTAGAAGTGTTTAGAGAAGTGAAATGATGACCTCATGCTTTCATGCCTTTATTTTTTTTTTAATCATTTCTATTTCAGCGGATGTTTGTTACTGCTCCTATGAACCAAAAACAAGGTCCAGATGGGATAATTTTTTGATGCCAAATTGGGTTTTGGTCACTGAACTTGCATTTGGATAACAATTTTTTTTTTTTTTCCCCTTTTTCAGCCTGATGGCACCAGCAAGGAGTGTGTCTTCATTGAAAAAGTCCTGGAAAACAACTACACGGCACTGATGTCAGCAAAATATTCAGGCTGGTATGTTGGATTCACCAAAAAAGGGAGGCCACGAAAAGGGCCCAAGACCCGGGAAAACCAGCAAGATGTACATTTTATGAAGCGGTACCCAAAGGGGCAAGTGGAGATACAGAAACCTTTCAAGTACACAACAGTCACCAAGAGGACTAAAAGAATACGACCCACCAACCCCAGTTAAAAATAGACAAAAATGGTATCATAATAATAACCCACAGAAGAAAAAAAAAAAAAAAACACAAAAAAAACACAAAAAAACAAACACAAAAA